>JAHWXV010948115.1:0-23823 GCA_024586415.1 Phrixothrix hirtus | reverse complement strand
TAGCTGCATTTGCAGCTTGCTATATTTATTATAGAAATTTATAATTGGCTTTATAGCTACTTTAATCGCTTGTATAAAACCAAAAATGTTTCTTGGGAGGCTACGGTTTGTTACAAAAATGCAATGAAAGTGAATTAAAAATTTATTAACTTAGTTACAAGTTTTCAAAATAAGAACCATAGACCTCCAAACATTTATAAATTCTTAATCGAACGCCTTCAATTGTCGCCTTCCTTATCTCTTGAGGATCCAAATTATTAAAAGAATTCACAACACGGATTTGTAAATTTTCTCTGGTTTGAACTGGAATATCGTATACCTCCGCTTTAATTTTTCCCCATAAATAAAAATGTAGAGGTGTTAGGTCGGGTGACCTTACCGGCCACGACCAAGGACCAAGACAACTAATCCACCTATCATCAAACATATTAGTTAGTTCTTGGCTAACAGCAGCATTGCAATGTGCTGGGGCACCATCTAATTGAAACCAACATGCCATTAACTGCGCCAATGGTTAATTGTCTAAAAATTCTTGGACTTGATTTCTTAAAATATCTTCTATTAGTTAAATTGTCGTCATAATTGAAATAACAACTCCCATCACACATTAGCATTGCAAATACATTAAAGCTAATTTTTTCTTTAAAATTTCTCTCCGTTATTGCGTGAGGATTATTTTTGATCCAATTGTGTGAATTATAATGATTAAATTAAATTAAATTTTGAATTTTAGCAACAGCATTCCTAGTAAGTAAATACAAAAGACAAAAATGTTATGGAACATCACTACCGAAATTTTTAATTTTAATCCCTGATTGACAGTAAATAGAAAAAACTAGTAAAGCAAATCAATAACGAATTTAATTGTCTATTAAACGTAAAAGTTTCAAAATATAAACTGTCTCGTTCCTGTATGAAATAATTTGTTCTAAATGTTGTTGATTTGAATGTTGTTTTACAAACCTACGATAGTTTAAATGAATTAGTAATTAATTACACTAATTGCAATTGAATTTTAACTGTGGTTGTTTACATTCCTAACGCTGTATGGCAATAACAATGTTTCAAATTTATGAAAATTCCATGTTTTAGTAAAAATAGCGAACAGCTGATTCTCGCAACTTATTAGGCTTTTTAATATTTATTCATTATAAGGAAAATTTACGTTATTGTATGAAATTAATATTTTCTTAGTATATTTGAAATTGCTATGAACTAAAGTTAACTTAAAAATACCTTGAAATATTAATAAAAAATTAGTTTAACAAAATAGTCTAAATTTTTCGAAAAGTTCTTTACCAATTAAATTTCTGTCATTAAAACATTTAAATTTAGCAATTCCAGGTATTGTTATTCTTATAGCCTTAAGTGGTTAAAGCTAAAGAGCTAAAATTGTTTTGCATATAGTGCGAAACATTTTTCGTAATTATAAAGTGGTGCGTTTGTAAAATAGCGCTCAAAATTAGTACAATTTACGACAATTTTATACATCAAAAACGAGACGATTTATAATTTTGTAGCTTTTATGTTAAATAGTGAATTAACTTCGCTATCAAATAGATTTTGTTTCTATTCGTTGTTAAAATTAGGGGTCAAAATTAAAATATCCAATAGTAGTGTTATGATCCACGAAATGCGTAGGTGATTCGGAAATTCGTGTAATAGCGTTATAAACAAATTGTAATCAGTTTTTAATGAAATCAAAATTGTTGTATCAATTATCAATTGAATGATAGCGTCGTTAATTATATTTCTTGAATATGTAAATTATTATTTTTTGCAATATGTGCACATTAATAACGGAGTGACTAGACTACAATCAAGAAGAAAATGACGCATAATTTTACTTAAGTCTATATCACGCTCTTTCGCATGGAATCGTTGTGAATCATTATACTACGCAACAGGTCCGAAGAAAATAACTTCACTGTAGTAAATAACATTATTTAATAAAACAATTATTCAACTTCATAATTATTAATAAACGTTAAATAATTGTAAAATTTTAAATTAAACAATCAACACTTTGGATCAACACAATTGAAACTTATAATCATTTAATAAAAATTGTAACAAACATTAAAAATATACTGTCGGTAAAGTTTCAATTCATATTAAGAAAAAACATGGGTACGGATAAACGAATAGACCATCAGCTGTTTCAAGATTAGACTACCTTTTGTAAACAATGTCATCAAATGTGATTATTTCCTCAAAGTTTTTCATTTTTAAAATGTAACAAATTCCTACGTACTTTTCTGAAAACGTCAATTAAAATTTTCAAGTTTCATCAAAAAATTTTATCAAGATGTTTTGTTTGTTTTGCAATGTGTTATCTGAATTTCCTATATGCTTGTGAATATAACTTACAACTAGAAATCAACATCATACCTAGAGACAATTGCTTCAATTGTTCATTATTCACTAGTAAATGTTTTGGTCCATAGCTCAATTTACATGTATACCACATTTAATTTATAATTAGATGTGTATTTATGTAACATTACATTTAATAAATATCAACTGTAGTCCATTGTTTTCTAGCTCAAAATATAATACAATTAATAATATAAGTATTTTTAATTTAAGCAGTTAAACCCTAAGCTAAATGTAATATAAATGTTATCTGAAAATAGACACATTTGACGCTAAATAAAAGGAGTCAAATTGAACTCGACGTTAAACGAGGTTATCACAGTGTTAATTTAATGTACATAAATTTTAGTACATTAAGATTTAATGCCTAAAATGTATTAAAGCAACGACTATTCGGCCCACATGCTTCAAAATAGGGAAACTAATTGTTTCGGTAACTTTCTGTGTATACCGTGTATTTCATTAGAACTTGTTTGAAGATATTATGCAACCAACATTTCATATGTACAAATAAGGAAGTTAAGAAACTGGGTTTTGGCGAAAATACCTGACATAAATCCTAAAAAGATCAAATTTAGAACTCGTGTTGTACATTAATAGAATTTTAAAGAAGAGGCGAGATGTCCTGGTAATACTAATGGAATTGCTTTTTATTTAATTGCTTTTATGGTACTGACGATGAACGTACGGAGTAAGAATAATTATGAGTTACCTAACTAATCGTTCTAATGAATGCAATGAGAAGTACATACATATGTACATATGTTTTAAGATGTTGAAATATTGTTTAAGTAATCTGATTTTTCACGTCTAATATAAACGTTTATCGTAGACTTGTTTGCCATAGCAGCGCATAGTGCAAACAGCCATCGCGAGATCCGCGTTAAGTGCCCTTGACTTTACGTCCACTGACCCGATGTTTGCCATTGCCCCCGTTGCTCCAATACTTGCAGTAGGTTTATTTATGGAATCTGACGTCATCGATATTTTTCCGATTTTCATTTATTGTTAATTTTTAAATTTGATGTAAAGTTAATTTTAAAATATTTGTGGAACAGAACATTTGAAAGGTCCCAAATATGAACAGGACATTAACGATTGCATTAGCAGTTTATAATATTTCTAATAACAAGCGTGATTCGACCAGGCTGCCAGTTGCATTTCGCGCGTAGTTCATGCGTTAGGAGATAGAAAGGTTTAGTCGAAATGCTAACAATAAACCAATCGTACGTTTATGTAGCCAGTTTGTTTTCTTAAGTTTATATAAAAATACATTTATTTAAAATTTCGGTTAGTTTACATTTTATAAAAATGTCTGGATTTATAAATTTTGTGCATCTTTAGAAAAAATATTTTTAAATCTACAAAGTCAAAAAATAAGATGCCATTTCTTAAATAAAAAACCTATTTAATGGTGAGTAAACAATTATCATATTTAATGTAATGAATGCATTATACTTGAATATTAATATTTATGGCATGCGTGTTTCTTCTACGTTTAAATGTTCCGCTACTTTTTGTGTAAAAGTAACGGCACGTCCGTTCTTTCTAAATTTTGCATTAATTAGTTCAAAGCAAAGTCGAAATTCTTTGCAAATCATTTATCTCATTATCATTTATATCTGATATAAATACTAAAATAAAAGATAACACATTTCTATTACTAGGTATAAAAAATCGATTTGATATTATTATTCAGTTTGAGATCTTGAGGAATTTTAAATGCCGTTACGGAAAAAAATCGACGGTACTTCAGTTTGTTACATGTGCAACAGTTATTGATTATTTTTTATATTTTTAATTGTCATAATCTAGTCATTTTGAATTATCTTATCAGTGCAGCTTTAGGTACTTGTTAAATAAAACACTTATGAAACAACAGTATAAGTTATTCATATTGGTTGATTTGACTTTCTTAAAAATTGTGATTTTCAGTATTTGTCTAAGGTAGGTGATAACAAATACCGCGCCTAATTTGTAATATTGTATTTAAAAAAAATTAATTAGTAAATTAAACTATCGGTATATAAATACATTCCATACTAGATATAAGGAAGGACACAGCCCACTTGTGTGACCGATCTAAACAGCCTTCGATTTCCAGTTTAACCAATTTAGTTGCTCGAACCAGAGTTCTTATTAAGATTACCGTAAAAGTAGCAAACTGCAATTATTAACATAAGTTTAATTTTTCGTTATTTTCTCATATTTTAAACGTCAAATATCTATTTTGTTACACAAACCGGTTAAAATGTCTTTAAAAAAATACCGTTATTTCTAATTCACAGATGGCGAAACACCTGAAGATAAGGAAGCCACATCAACTGAAAACTTGATGAACCTTGATGATTTTTCAACTGGTATGTCTTCCACTTTACATTCTTTCTCTCTTCTAAGTATCAATCAATGTTTCAGATTTTGGCGAAAGTATGGAGGTCCCTCCAAGTTGTTCCCGTCAACCACCTGATGGAGATGAATTTCCGGATTTCCACGAATCTTCTATTACAACAAGAACAACGAAAATTGAAAATTCGTCTATTAAACTTCCAGTATCTTACGTTAACAACAACTTATGGAAAAGCAACTCCAACTCGTTCTTATTTAAAGATCAACAGAGCTCGTGCAGTGTCCGTGATAAAATTGCAATTTTTTCTAATGCAATTACTATACCAACTACTTTAGGTAGCTTTAAGAAAGCTTATAAAAGCACTGATGATATTTTGAGCGCTGTTGAAAAAGAACGCATTGATCAAAAAAATGCATTTTCCGTATCTAATAATTCAAACAAAGTGAGACGTTCTGCTAGTACTTTATGCAAATCTGTGCCAGATCTCTTGTTTCAATTTAGGAAAAAATCAACTGGTGTATCAAACGTGAATACAGTTTCCAATGTAAAAGCTCAAAGTTCCTTAGACTTGCCGTTTGAAGCATCTCATAGTCGTTGTACACCCGATGAAAAATATAATAGTGATGAAGGTGCGCATTCTTCATTACCGCGTTTACATTCACGTTCACAGAGCCTTGTAGATGTTAACTATACAAATAATATTCAACAAAAGGACCGATGGAGCTTATTAGCTGAACAAAGACAAAAAACCTTATCAAAATTAAAAGGTTTAATTATACCTGAACGGGTCGTTGAAGTTGATACAATCTCAGTTATTGATTTGCCAGAAATAAAAAATAATACCGTTCCTTCTATATTATCAAACAAAGGATCAGTTTTATCTGATGTCTCAAATGAACTGTCGACTCATCCTTGCCAACTTAATTTAAATGTTCCTGCATTAACTACGTCACCATGGACTAACAATAGTACTATACCTAAATATTCACCTGCATTTAAGAGAAAAGGTTTGCAAGTTCATAATGAAGTTTCTACAAAATTTGAACCCACAACTGACGAAAATAAAAAATTAAATAACACATTTTCTACCATTACACACGGACAAGATGATATTCACACAAAATTTGACCA
The DNA here is from genome assembly GCA_024586415.1 of Phrixothrix hirtus. Classification (NCBI taxonomy): domain Eukaryota; kingdom Metazoa; phylum Arthropoda; class Insecta; order Coleoptera; family Phengodidae; genus Phrixothrix; species Phrixothrix hirtus. Next base: position 17,969 of record JAHWXV010948115.1, on the reverse strand, counting down.
TAAAGCGTTGTTTAAGGAATCTGACTTATTCAGTGCAGATTCTGATCCAAAAATTGTTGAAAATATATGTGTAGGAGATGCACCAAAATCTCTAGAAAGTATTACATCACCAACACGTTCAGACTGCAGTTTTGAGTACCTTGGTAGTTTTTCTGACACCAAACCTAAACAAGATATTTTGCATAGGTCTTGCCAGATTAGTATACAAAATTATTCACATAAAGTTAAAGAAGAATTTGGAAAATTAGAAGATGATAGTGATAATGATTCTGCAGTAAGTTCCAGTCAATCTAGTTATATATCACGGACATCACCTCCTACATCACTCAGTCATTGCAATGGTAATTTTACTTCTCAAAGAAGTAGTATTAATGAATCTGATACAATATTTCAACATTCTACTATAAGTGACAATAATAACCACCGGTTATTAAAAGCCCAAAGTGTTGAAGCCATTAATCGTAAAAATATATTAGCATCTGCCAAATGCCGAAGTGGTAGAGATTTAAAAATTGGCTCTCCTCTTATTCAAAGACGGTTTGAAGAAGAAGCTGCCATGAATGTTACACAGTTAGATTTAAATGAAACAAACATCAAACAGCATATAAAATGTTCAAAAACGTATGAAAAATTAAATGACGAATTAATTATGGCAAAATCTGATACATCACCAAAAGAAAAAGAAAATTTCAATACAAATAAATCATATAAACAAAGAGAAGATAAACAAATATTAGACCCTTTGCCTTTAAATGAAAATGATTTAAAAACTTCTACCACAGTTATGAACAATGGAACTACTGACAAGTATTACAGTAAAGGTCAAGTCAAATTTTTAAATGATGCTAAATATTTTAAAGAACGAAATATAAGTAGTTTAAAAACATTAAAACCTACAAGTGTAACTGATTTAAGAAAGAATTTTGAAAAATTATCTCCACAGGATACAAATTTATGTACTACGAACCAGACCATAAATAATTCTCCAAATATCACCAAAACTAATTCCGTTCACACTAATAGCACCCCTACAATAACCAGGCTTTCAACTAAGAAGGTAAGTCGTTTAGACCAAATTATAAACAATTATAAGTTCAATTGTACACTTTCATATAATTTTCTATTTACTTACAAGTATTTGTAGGTACTATATTTCTGAAAATTATTATAAATAATCTTTATTGAAATAAATTGTAAAATGAACTCAAAGTTTACAACCATGCATCAGGTTTTCAACAAATGAATTATATAGGATATATTATAATTCCTTTATGAAGTTTTAGCAGCAAGATCTGCTGACAAACTTTAACACAGTACTGTCAAGGCATAACCATATTCATTAACAATAAAATCGCATAAAATAGAACTTCTTTGAAAAAATTGAAAATGTCGACTTTTAAAAACTGCAGGAAACTGTGAATACAAATAAATATGTCTAGACAAAATCTAATTTCTACGACATGTAAAGGATATAACATTTTATTTCAACATCAAATTACTGCATGTTTGTTTATTTGGTGTAAATGGGAACCTATCTCAATTAGGTACATTCAATGGTCTATCTTTTATACATACCAAGTTTTATGCAATTAAATAATAATGTAAGTGTTTGCAGTTTAATTTATAAAACTACAGTTAGTAACAAATTGTCAATTAATACTTCAATGCAATAAATAAAAAGCAACTTGAATAATTAATTAGAGCAATTGCAATAACTGATTATTTAATAAAATAGACTTACCAAAAAGCCACATCAAAGCTACTTTCTCTTATAGGTTAGGTAAACTCACCCCTTTCATCAAATTAATAAGCTCTATAAGAAACACTCACCTTGTTAATAAATTTAGTTTATTTGAAATCAGTTTTAAAACAAGTTGTATGCATAACTTCACTAATAAATGAATTTTTATTTTAAAACCAATACTCAACCCCATAAAGTATCTGGATTGTACTCTTACTAACAATAAAAGTCATGCAGAGGCTGGTCACTAACACTAAACCTAAACTTAGCAAAATATTTCTTGCATTCAATAATGAAAAACATTGAGACTAATTGTAAGAGCTCCTGATAATTTAACACTACATAAAATGTTTGTAAGCAATGTGACGTTATAAATGAAATGATATCCCCAATTTATTTACATGTTGTAATTTAGAATGACATAACACAACCGCATTATGTTTTTATACTTTATTTGCTTAAAATGACATATTCAACTGCTCAGATATTGCAGGGATTCTCAAACAACTCATTGTCGTTATTTTAATGAGATTTTTCTTGGTAACAAGGAATTTTTTTAAAAGAATTCTTTTCTCTTGATTTAAAATTACCCCTATGTATATGGTCCAACTTTGTCAGTATGTTTTAAAATCACCCTGTATGAACACCATAAAGAAATACAATTTTGACAAAAATAAATAAAAATTCCAAACTTGCCTTATTTAGAATCATTCATATTTAAAGGTAATGCTAGTATATTCTTTTAACAGTTTCTGTATTTTGATAAAATTTGCCGTAAACTAACAATATGCAATAAATTTGCTATTTGAGAAATATGGCATTTAAATGTTTAAATTTTCTACAAAAAGTATGAAGTTTTTCGTGCATTAAAGTTGGCATTAAAAAAATTTCTCTTAAACATGGTTAGCAGGATTAGTGCTTAAATAGTTGAGGGAATAAATTAAAAACAAAATAAATACTAAATTTATAAAATATATAATGGGCACTTAAGAGTCATTATAAAATTGAAATTATTAGTAAGAAGGTAAATACATTATCTAGATACTTGTAGGAATACCAAAACTTATTAAATAAACCACAATAAACTTCATATATGCAATCTGACACTTGCTACACTGACATATATGTATGGTTTTGTTTACATTGAGGTAATTATGTGTGTAGGAAATATTAGAAACATTCAAACACTTTCAATCTAATTTTCCTTCATTTTTTCTGATGTTTCTGTTAATATATATATATATACAAGCAAACAACGTATTTTTGCATTTTTTTTATGCTAGACTAGCATTCCTTAAAGTTTGATGAAGGAGTTATAATACAACCTGTACATAAAGTTATTTAAAAAGTATGGTTTCATATAATTGACAAAATTTAAAATCACTTGGTATATTCATTTGAAAAGCCATACATGTTTAACAATTTAGTAATGTTGAACACAAAATGGCTTTGTAAATAAAATACGATTAATGTCTTCCCAACTTTATTACTTTCTCTTACCCTATATGAAATATAGGTATTGTTTTTGTTTAAAATTTTTGATGTCGAAATGTTTGTGGAAATACACATTTTCGAGTCCTCTAAGTTCGAAAATCATACTTTTAGAAATTGGTCCCTGTACGTATGTGTACCTGTGTGTCTATGGGTGTGTTTATTTGCATGTGTATGTGAACAGGCTATCTCGAAAACGAAAAGGCATAAATAAACTAAATTTTATATTTAGGTTTGTAGTCATCCACACACATATAATCACAACAATTTCATTAAAATTGGACAAACATTACTGTTGGCGTTTTTTGGTTTTTTGAGATTTTCTCGAAATCGGCTCTAACGATTTTTTTAAACTTACTATATTTCTTAGCCATTTAATGCCCTTTCATACAATTTAGGTGGTTTCTCAGAAAATTTTCCGTAAATTGAGTAACCGGAAGTACTTGAAGTATTAATTATAAACAACATATCTCAAAAACTAAGTAAACTTAGTAAAATGAAATTTTATATTTAAGTTTAGTACTTTTTGACATACTCTAATAAGAATTTTTTAAAAATCAAATTACTGAAGGTTCCACTTTATTCTTGCGATTTTTTTGAAAATGTCTATAGTGATTTTTTTATACTTGCCACGATTCTTATGGTTATGATGCTCTTTTATGCAAACTAATCAGTCTCTCTGAGAAAATTCGGTGAAGCAAGTTATCGAGCAAGATCTCCTGAGTTAAGCAGCATTTTGCCTCTCCAGTAATTTTGATGGGTGGTCATTTCAATTATCATTCCCAAAATAAACGTAAATAACATTTTAATCATTTGTGGATATTATTTGCAAATCTATAATTCATAAAAGAATGTCGTTGGTTGTTCCACATCAAAACTTTTTTTAATTATTTGATATTATTCAAATGTTTTTGATTGTATTTCACTTAGAGAAATTCTAAAAGGGTAAATCTTTTTCAGGAATGAAATTTTTTTGAAATTATTACAACAGAAGGTTCTTAAAAATGATGTATACGTTAATGTCAAAAAAAATCATTCCTGAAGAAGATTTACTCTTTTAGAATGCCTGTAAAAAGGAGACAATCGAAAACGTTTTCATACTAATATGAGATAATTAAGAAAATAATGTTGGGAAGATTTCAATTGGATTTTATTTACAACAATTATAGACCCAAATTGAATTACATACCATTTATCCTACACCAAATGGTTTCCAACTCTTGTTTTAAAAATGTTATAAAAAGTTTGCTTAAAAGATATAATTTTTCAAAAACAGATATAAAAATAAAAAATTCTATATATATTATTTTTTTATTACTCTTACTAATGTCTTGGTTTGATAAGGCATCCATTTCTTTTTCCATCTAACTTAAATTAATTAAACTATAGTTATGCCTAATCTTTATGAATCTTACAAAATGGTATGCAACATGTCCGTTTTAAAAGCATAATAAAAGAAAATGTAGTAACTTAAAAAATAATTGTTTCAACATGTAGAGTAACTCAAAATGTCTTTTTGAATGAGTTGGTGTGGCATGGGTATAACTGCCTGTGTATAAGGAGAGCATCTGTAGTCATGTGAACTCCACAGTAAAAGGTTTTTTGGGTGCTTACCCTCATAGAACTCATGCCAGGTATGCTCGTATCAACGTTGCTTTTGGCAAGAGTATCGCCGAACCGACAAAGTTCCCACATACATAACAATCATGAAATAAGACAAACACTTTCGGCATTGTCAGACCACCACATCAGATATGCAATTTCAGAGGCAAATGTTGAACGAGGCCGTACGACATTTGAGCGAAACCTCAGGAAGTTTGATCTGACAAGCAAGTGGGGAGTTACAGCTACCTCATTCGATAGTACACAATGTTGTTCATAAGAGATTATGCCTATGGGTGTAGAAGCTGCAGTTTCATCACAAGCTCAAACCTGTAGACAAATCGCCATGGAGGCAATACTGGTGAAAATTGATGAAAATTAGGCATTTCTTGATGTGATCTGTTACTAAAACGATGCTACACGTCACATTCATAGAGCTATTAAAGATGTTACGCCTAAAATACTTGCTAACACTTGGTGAGAAATACATTACAGACTCGACGTTTGTTGCACCATTAATGATGCGCATATTAAGATATACTAGGTATGTAAAAAACTTTTTGAGTTACTCTGCTTGTATAAATAAATGAACAATAAATATCTCCATTATTTCTCAACTTATTAAATTGTCTTTTAACTTTTACATTTACGTTTAAGCTGGATACACTGCATTATGTCAATTTGGTTATCAGTTAACATATATAGATGCAAATGGGTGAATTCAACATGTTTTGAAACAACAAAAGCTATGGGACTGGTCTTGCCAGGCACTTGTACATCTGACTTTATAATACAATAAAATGGGGTAAAATTTTTTTGATAAAAAGGAAGTACTTTGCATTCGTCAAAAAATCTGTTAACATTTTCATACATTCCCATGTACTTCATAAATAATTCTACCTCAAATTTAAGGAACTTCACCTCATAGGGATGTATTTAAAAATTTTTTAAATATGATCCACTTTAACCAATAGGCCAAGTTAAAGTGGATTAGCTGTATACTTAAGGCATATATTTACATTAATAATGTAAAAAGGTTAAGTGGATCACTAATAATGTTTTTTATTTTAATTCAAAAAAGAAAATTACCAAAATTTCTTATTTTAACTGTATATTCTAGACAAAATACAGAATATAATAGTTGTGTTACAAAACTGATTACAAAATTAATGTGATTAAATATAAAAACTAAAGGATATTCATATAATAATTCTACTCTAAAGATGCTGTGTAGGCGTCTATAACTGCGTACCAACTCGTCAGTCCCTTCATTGCATTTTTTGCAGACTACTATCTCTTGCAACATTTTGTTTATCTTCAATTTCAAATTTTTTTTAGCAACTTTTTTCCTTAAAATATTAATTTCAAAGTTGTTATTAGTTTACACATCCACAATTTTTCCTATAAAGAATGTAACATATTTGTTTGTTTTATAGATCACTATAATATGATCATTAATATTATAAAGCTGACCGGCATCCCCACCTTCAACTTTACTACTATAACTAGCACTTGCCACTTCTACAGAACTTGATGGAAAATTTAGCAGAAGTGGGTCATCTTCATCTTCTTCAATATTTTCATCTTTAATTAGACATATAATGTCTTCCACTTGTGCACTTTTATCAGCCTACTTCTAACTGTCACAGTCTCAGATCTTATTGTCTTTAAATGACCTACAAAAGCATTAAGCTTGTTAAGTTTGTTTTTTCTGAAAATCTAACAAGCAATTTTACATCTGGGACCTTCATTAATACTTTGTTTAAATTAAAAACTACAATCCCACATGCCCCAAAACTTGACCTTAAATTTTGAGCTGGTATTAATTCAATTTTTTCAGAAGTAGATTTGAATATTGTTAGGAAAGCTGTCTTTGGTAATACTCCTTGGTTCTTCATTTTCTATCCATATAATTCATTAGTACACTAGACATATTTTAAAGGACAGAAAAAAACTATATCTAATGACTGGGATATATATGTTGAATTTGGTTGTAAGGAAATTAAACAAATATTGTTGGCCTCACATTCTTCTACAACAGATAATGGTAAATTACTGAAAAGATTATCTCCTAATAAAACTTTTGGGTCTTCCAATATTATTATAATAATTATTTTGAACCAGTCTTCAAATATATTGAAATCGAATCACCCATTGGAACTTTTATTGTTAACAGTAATTGGAACTCCACTTTCTGTCCAAGTATCATACAAATTGTTAGTTTTATACACAATATATACGGAAGAAGAATACTTCTATCAGCTGAGCCATTAGTACTTGTACTGACTTTGGATGAATCCAAGCTGCATTCAAAATACTTTACCCCTTGTTTCACTACAACTTCAATTGATTTAGGTTCATCAATAAAATTTGTTTCACCATAGTTAATAATATTTGAAGATGCATCTTTTAAATTACTAAAATATTCTTTTAATGTTCTCACATACTTTTGCTGTCTTAAAACATAAAAACCAATCCAACCCTGGAATATTATTATTGAATCTTTTTTCCACTACATCTTTACTATATAAATAATGTTTCACAATAGCTCTTTTGTCTTTACTTTGAAGACAGAAACCCCAGTTAGCACATACCAATAGTCCTTTTCTGGTTGCAGTTTTTCATTTACATTTGATGTAGGTTGTCATCCATATGCTAGGAGTTTGTCACTTTCTAGGACCCATCTTCGTAACATGATAGATAAATGGTACAACATACCCCCTGGGAGTTTTTCATATAGACATTTTTCCCATTATAATTTTCCTAATTGCTTCTCGTAGGTATATAATTTTCATTGTTGTTTCCATGATCTTCAGTGACTAGTTTTTTTCTTGTATTTTTGGGGCATTTTCGGTTAAAACCCTTCCGAAAATCTAGAAAAAACTAGATGCTTTAATACAACCATAATAGCATGTTAAAAGTAGAAATATTACCTATAATTACTAAACTAATTATACTAAAGGATAAAAATTTTCATTATTCTAATAAGTTTAGTTTCTACCCCAAGAAATTATGAAACTTTATATTTCATGTCATAACTATTGCAAAATATAATTTACAAAATTTAAAATTCTAGCTTAACTTTGCTAACATACTAAGATTTTAAATTAAATGCTTACCTTGTTATTTGGAGTTAAGATTTTACTTCACCGACATAGTTTCGCAATTGTTGAAATCATAAAAAGTATATTCTGAAAAATTAATGTTTTGTACTATACAAACTAATGAATTAAACCGTTTCATTATTATAAATCGTACAACTGATACCTATGTTAACATAATATCTTCTCAATTCTTTATTCAATCACAAGATTATGGCATCAGTTGAGCTGTTTACTTAAAATGTACATACTAGTACTTCACTTTACCTCATAAGAAACCTATTTACCTCATTCTATGGTAGCTAGTAGCAGGAGCAGAAAATTTATATTTCCTGTTTTTTGTTAATATCAGGTACCTAGTAATCATAGTTGTAAAAAGCAAGCCTACCCCACCCATGTGTTAGTTTCAGCAATTATGTGGGATAGTTTAGTCCCTCACATAAAATGAATAAGAGGTCAAGCTTAGGGTATCCAATTTTTTTCTTTATTGCCACATAGACTATGGTAAGATTTCAAATTAAAAAATTTTAAAAATTATTAACAGCATAAAATAAAATTACTTACGCATGTATTGCCTTCTTTTGGAGGAACGATTCAACCAGCGTCATCGTGGCACTCATCAACTTTTGAATCCTCCTCTTCAGGCTACTCCCAATACCCCTATACCTTCAGCTACAACATTTACCATCTGCCCCATCTTATACCTTATAGGTCTAAAATCATTTACAGAATATTGTTTAACTTTAGCAGATGCAGGCACAGAACTGTTACTTTTACTATGACTTTCTTCTTCAGATACTAATGGAACTTCATCATCATCATGTGATGATTCTGAATCTGCAAAGGCTCTTAATTATTCCGTGTTTTAGAAAAACTTGCTTTTTTCTGCTTTGTTCTCGATATCTTCAACTGTATTTTTTCTGTGTTTAGTGTGTCTATGTACACCCTCAATTTTCTTACGTTTCTCCGAATTTTCTTTACCATATGAGCAGATTGAGGATATGAATGCACTGCTTCTGATGCCTTTGGAAGCTTGTTAGCACATGATTTTTGCTGTTGTTGATTGTAGTTGGCATAAAGCGATTTCACTGATGCTGAATTTTTTCTCTTGGAAAGTTTAAATCTTCACAGGCCATAGGTCGACTTTTTTAAGAGAACTAATATGTTGGATGGCGTGAAAGAGATAACCGAAGCAATCTTTGTAAAAGATGATATCTCCTTCATTGTAACTTCCCTCCCAGGATTTGGCAGCAAGTGGTTATGAACTGCTTGCGTATAAGCTGATTTAAATGCAGAGTAAACCTCAATATCCAGGGGCTATAGGTAGTGTATAGTGTGCAGAGAAAAGGGCATGAAGGTTATGCCATTCTCTTAGCATACATTAATTACCTCTAAGCTAATGTGGGAGTCATAATTATCGATTATAAACAAAATGTTGTTTTATTTTATGGCATTTAGGTATTGGATGGTGTTTTAACGCTTTGTGGTTCATGTCCGGATGGTTACAAAATTGTATATAAAATTTCCTTTATCTACAACTTTTCGTTTTTGAGATATCCTATTCATACAGACAAATACGCACAGACTAATTTCTAAAAACATGATTTTTCAGACTCAGAGAATCCAAAAACGTGTATTTCCACTAAAATTTCAATATCGAAAATTTTGGCTGAAAACAATAGATACTTTCTCTTTATCTATTAAAAATTGATTTCTTAAATACTAATTTAAATCACTTCTACCTACATTTTATTATTATATAAAAATAATATTAAAAGGAGAATTATATTTTTTTATTAAAAACCACATTTCTATTCACTTTAACTATACTTCTATAAATTGTTCTTAGTAGGTACATGATAAAATTCAATAACTAGATTATTAATCAAGTAGATATGAAGTAGCAATAGATATATTGTAACTAAGAGTAACTATTTAACTATGACAACATATGACCCATTCCTAAATTTTGTTATTTCGACATATGCTATGTTTAATTTTATGTATTTTTAGTTATGTACTTCTCCAATATCAAGACACTTCAATTTGAAGTTTTATAATTACCTACTTATATCTAATCAATTATATAATTGACATAATGGTCTAACTAAAATGTCATATCTATTGATTTATTTTATGATATGTTTCTGCACTTTGGTTGCATATTACAAATTATTCTGATAAAAAGCAAATTATCAGAAAGGTTGATATACCAAATACTTACTTCATTTTATTAGATTTTGTTATGAATAGGTATTTACTTATGAAATATTTTAAAGTATACAGGATGTCCCAAATAAACAGGCATCACGAAAACTGTGAATACTTCTGTAGAGCAAAATTTATTTACATTTTAAATTTTGTAAATTTAAATGCAATTTGCTGTAAATGCAGTCCTGTCTATTAAATAAACGTAATTATAAGTTGAACTATAGTAAAAATCTACTACTGTAATTTAATACTGCTTATAAAAACAGGTAATATTTGTTTAGGGCATCTTGACATAAACATTCCATGGTCTTGTTTATTTTCTTTGAAATAATTTTAAGTACCTAAGTCATTAAACTTTAAAATTTAATTTTTAAAAGTATTGATTATTTTTTATTGTTTAATTATTTCATGCTGCTTGCCACCAAAATTATTTGTTAAAAACAAGACATGAAATATTAACAATTAATTTTGTTTTAAAATTTGTAATATGTTCAATGGAGACATTCTAAAGTAAAGTATTTAATTCCTTTTATGCTAACCAATAACAATATTATTCTCTAAAAATTACTATTGTAAAAAGAGGAACAACTGGAAAATACATTTTTTATTTCTTTATTTTGCCTTGCAAAAATTATTTTAAAAATTTTTCGCTTACCTGTTAGATTCGTGGACCGAAGGTTGTGAAACACTATTCTAAAATATGTTAAGTAAAGGAAAATACTTTTAACTTAATCTTCTAGAATAAATATTTTTAAAACAATCATGCTTCATACTTCAAGATATGCCAATAAGTAATACACATCAAGGGCTATAATATTACTATTTGGTACTTGGCATGGTCCAAGTTTGGGCTTAATACTATAATTGTTAATATTTCCAAAACTATATGTTTTTAAAGAAATTTATAAGAAAATTTTGCACCACAGATCATAAAATATTCAGTTTTTGTGATGCTGGTTATTTTTGCGACTTTCTGTTTAGATAATTGTTATATTTTAGATAATTTTATTTTAGGGACAACAATCATATAGTGAACTTAATAATCTGGATGAAGATTTAGCCAAACATACAGAAACCATCATATTGAAACCTGAAATACCTGGAGGTAGTGTAGGAATAACACTTGCTGGAGGAGCAGACTATGAAACAAAAGAAGTTACTGTATGTTTAATTTACTTTTATTTTCTTATTCTAATTTCATTCATTTAGGTGTATAAAATTAGACAAGATAGTTCAGCGTATCGAAATGGACGACTACAAAGAGGAGACAAGGTGATTTCTATTAATTGTAAAAGTGTGGAAGGACTCACTCATAAACAATTAGTTATGTTATTAAAAGTAAATATAAAATTAATGTAATATAAATGATAAGCAAACATTAATTATTTACCATAGGAACCATTACCTGAAGTTACTCTAACAATTTCTAAACAAATAAGCAGTAAAAACAGTACTGAAATAACCCCCGTACAAAATAAAAGTTATGCAATAAATACAGATGTTCCTAAACTTAGAGGTAACTTTATTACAACATAGTTATAAATTTTATTACAAAATTTACATAATTTAGATTCAATAGAAAATTCGGATAAACAAACAACAATGATTGTGTTGCTTGTTAAAGATTCTTCAGGTTTAGGGTTAAGTTTGGAAGGAGGGAAAGATTCCCCTTTAGGTGATATGCCATTACTGATAAAAAAGATTTTTAAAGGTAATATTGAAATATATTTTTCGGTTTAAATATTAATTGAATTTCTAATGTAGGTGGAGCAGCTGAGAAATCAGAAAAATTACAAGTTGGTGATGAACTTCTTCTAGTAAATGAGATTGATCTCTCATCTATGTCACGTTTTGAAGCCTGGTCTGTATTAAAAAAGCTACCAGAAGAAATTACAATATCCCTTACTATTAAACGATAATAATTAATTGCCATTTAGAGTGTGATAAGCAGCTGATCCTATTTTATGTTTTAAATACCTACTATAAAAATGTTTTATTAACATTAAATCAATAAATTGTTGAATAAAAGCAATATGTAGGTATATTTTATTTGTTATAATTGCATTTGCATAAAGCTTTAAATTGTAATATAATGTTTATAGATATAATTAGTAATACTTTCATTAATGTCTGTTCTATTTATATATTTTATCTATTTTTGTATGTGGTATTGTAAATAAAATTAATACCTAATTTAAAGTTAACTAATTTATAAAATTTCAAATATATATTAAACTCTTAAATTGTTGATCATTTATTTAAATAACAAACATGATGTGTTAAATGTATACTTACATGAACATTTTGTAGTTTTTCAGTTTTATCACTTACCCCCATATTCATAGTCGATCTCCGGCGAATTGCTCAGTATCTGCTAGCGAAAAATATCCGTAATGCATTTCATAGTCGGCATGTCACTAAAAATGACTTGCGCATTAAAACAATTTTCGGAGATTCGCTGGAGGAGCCCAGAAGCACCTCCAGCGACTTGTCAGAATGGATTTTTCTTTGTCTTTATCTGAAAATTAAATAATAGAAGATGATTTGACTGCTATTAATGCAGATTTTTAATGCTTTCAATTACTTAGATTATAAAGAAATGCCGAAAAGTACATGCGGGATGCAAACAACCCCATAGGATGTTACTCAGATGCAGAATTTAAAGTACGTTATAGTTTTAAAAAGTAAACACAATAAACACAAATAGCCTGATGATAAAATAATTACAATGCGAGATGATTTTTTTATTGGCGGTTTTTATTCTATAATATTCCAAAAACCAAGAATCGTAGGTATCATAAAAGAATATATAGGTATCTATATCAAAGTGTATATTATTAGATTTTATTAGTTTATACAAGTGTAGAGTTAAAATGAATTACATTATAGTAAGGATTTGACACATATCAATACAAATAGTGGTACTAAAAATTAAAATAATAATCACACAACTTCGTTTATATTATTTATGTAACTTTTTAATTTGGGGTTATTTTAATTTCTAACAGTTTATTTTTGAATATGCTTGCAGTAAAGCAAAAAATTTACAAAAATTTTAAAAGCAGTTTACCATAATGTAAACAAACCCATAGTAAATACCGCATTTATGCCTAATATAATGACCAACGAAAAAGTGAATGGTATATTTCGGTTGAATTGTAGCTGGATACGCCGGCGAATTCTCTACTTAATGATTCGCTAGAGTATCACTATGGTAGGCACATAATGGAGAAGATGCTGGCCAAGCCCTCACTGACAACGCGCCAACGATTCTCCGAACAAGTGACTATGAATACGGGCATTAGATTATAGATTTTGGAAAACAAACAGTCCTGACAACCCCATATATCATTCACCCCGCTAGATTTTCATTTACTTATTTACTACAGGGTAAAGACTATATTGTTATTAATTAAATAGTTATATTTAAATAAATCTTATTTTATCAGAAAGTGTAGGTACATTTTAACTATAGATATTTTTCAGGTATTAAAATAAATACCTAGCTAATCTAATTTTAAGTTTTCAGTTTTAAAAATGTATTTGATTTCTGACAACAAATTTAAAATTATGAAAAATTTATTCACAGTAATAATTTTTTTCAGTTAATGTGTGAATTATAAAAAAATAATCCTATAATATGATTTTTTTTATAAATTTGGTTTTTTTAATATAGACTGTTCAATAATATCTACAACACTTATTTTCTATTTTTTTTATGAACTATCTATACAGTTCAGAATTTAGTCTTCTCCTTTTCTTCACCTGAATTAGAACTAATGGTCTAGTATATTTCTGAATTCTTAATAAAATATGATGTGTAGGTCTAGCTGCACTGAAAATATATGAAGCTCCACCAGCCTCCAATGGAATGAAGAAGTTATAGTTTAATTCCAAAGGATATTGAAACTGATTATTTTAATGCAAAAATACTTTATTTTTGGTGTACCTTTTATATACAAATTTCTACTTTATTTACATAAGTGTTTATATTTCTTAATATAGGTTATTTAAAAGATTTTATTTTATTTTATTAAAAAGTATTTTTAAAGTTCTACGTTATTTTGTTATTCTTTAACTTAAATTTAGAAACATCTTACAACATGTGCCATAAATGTATCAGAAAAATTTCAATATTTCAGATTCATTACATTTCAAGCCTAATATTTCAAAAACATTCTTGATATATTTCTTTCAAAATATTTCTCACGAATATATTGGTCAAATTTTAGAAATATAAATCCTGATATATTTAACTCATCATGTGTAGTTTGAATATAATTCCATTTCTCACTACCTAAAAGACATTTTCCTTGGTTGTGATGGTGTGGCATAGTAATCATTGTAGTTTTCAGTTTACTAATATTAAAGTTTAATTGTTATTGTTATTATTTTAGTATATGTAATAAACGTATTTACTTCTATAAACTTACAACAAAGAAAATAATTGGTATTCTAACTTACCAACCACAATTATGTTTAAAATATCTAACATGAAAAATCTTAATATACTTATATTATTTAAAAGTAAAAATAAAAATGATTAAACTCAGCACTACAAGTATTATAGATTTTAATTAAAATATTCTTGACCATTTCCACTTTATTTACAGATAATTTGCATCTTTTGAATGTGATTAAATGCAACACCCTAAAGGTGGTCTCTTTATATGTATTAATGGTCATTGTACTTCCTCTCAAACCTGACTAAAATGTATAGAGGGCAGCACATTCTCATTTTAATGGCTTTTAAATATTATTACATATTAGAAAACACTGAATTTAGCAAAATACTAAATAAATAAGTGGTTAAAATGTTCATGATAATAAGTCATTATTTTTACTTTCTCTTACCTATATGAAATATAGTATAAAGTCATGTTTTCGGTCAAAATTTTCGATGTCTAGTTTTTAGCGGAAATACACGTTTTCAGGTACGCTGAATCAGAAAAACATGTTTTTAGAAATTGGTCTGTGTGCATGGGTCATCTTCACACACCCACATCCTACTTTCCTAACATGTTGGGACATCGGAAAGTGGGATATAGGTTTCATCACCTATTACAATCTTAGAAATAATTCGATGTCCACCATCATTTAATATTTGTAGTTTTCCTGCTAATTCGAACACGTTTGGCTTTTTGCTCTAAAGTTAAATTATAGGGCACCCAACAAGAAACAATTTTTTTAACGTGCAATTGTTTGTGTAGAGGGTCCGCGGCCATTCATAAAAATTAATGGTTGCGGATCCTCTGCCTAGGGTTGTCACTATAATTTGATAGGTGCAGCAATTGTCTTCTGCTATCCATTTTCTAACAGCAGCCTCGTTTTCTGGAGTTACCGCTGTGCATAGTCTTCTCTGATGTTCTTCATCCTTAACGCTACTCTGACCTCTTCAAAATTCTGCAAACCACCTATACACAGTAGCACGAGATAGTGCTTCATCTCCAAACATCGACAGAAGTCTTTTGACACTTTGTTCTTGTATCAGGCCAACTTGCAAATTATAAAAAAGTCATAACTAGATAATGCTCTTTCTGTAGTTATATGTTTCGCACAATTCACTTAATTCTCCAGCTGTTAGTTTAAAATTGATAAAACTGAATTTGTGCCTGCTTATCAATAACACATGGTGTTACAAATCATGTGTACTAGAAACTTTTCAAGGCAAATAGTTTTTGTGAATCTCATTCATACCAGCGTGACCCTCGTGTGCAATCTTTCAGAAACTTGTAACATTAGAGGACACTTTAGCATTTATAAATGTTTCAAAATGTTTTAGAAATATTTATGAAAAATTTTTTACTGTATGGGACAATAGTACCTATGCTTTTACAAATGTTGGTTATCAGGTTATTTAGATGCTTTTTAACTGATTAATGTTTTAATTAACTCTGTTTTAAAGCATTACATTTAGTACCTCTCTGGCTTGTATATATGCCAGAGTTAGTCTTACTAGATGTGTTTAGTAGTTGTATTTTGAATTCTTGATTGAAAAGATGTTTTCATTCTGGTTTTGTTATCTTTTTCAGTTCTGTCATATTTTGTTTTGTAGTATGGATGATCCATGCTCCAATGACAATGGTGATTGTAATGATCATTGTTACATTACTGTATCTGGAGTGATGATGAATTCACGTCAATATCTGTGGGTAGAAATTTATTAAGAGTGTTTCCTTTTCTCTGGATGCAATAAGTGATGTTGATGTTTGGAATATAACCTCTTCTTTTATGTTGCTCCTTGTCTTTAGATATTTCAATGTTTTGTTTATTTCAGTTCATTTTATAAATGGTTTGACTATTAAGGTCCGTTTAAATAACATGGCAACTCAGTATACATTATTTTGGATATTTATAATTATTAGCAGTTTCATATGCAATTTTAAAAAGGAAAGTTTGTAGCACCATTGCACTTAATGAAATCTTTAATAAAACCTTTTAACTAGTCTCTTAAATTAATTACTCTAGAAATACCTTAAAAGTTAGACTTTCATTTGAAAAAACTTTTACTTCGCAAAATGTTCCAAAGATAATTAATTTAAGAGTTCATTGAAGAGGATTGCTTAAAGATTTTATATAGTACAATGGTGACACAAACCTCTTACAGGAAAGTGCCAAGGCAGGAATAAACTTATATATAAAATTTCACTTTTCTGTGACGTTTGGTTTTTGAGATATCTTGACAACACACACACACGCGAACACACACACACACACACACACAAAGCCGAACGTGTTCGAATTAGCAGGAAAACTCTACAAATATTAAATAATGGTGGACATCGAATTATTTCTAAGATTGTTATAGGTGACGAAACCTATATCCCACTTTCCGCTGTCCCAACATGTTAGGAAAGTAGAATATGTGGGTGTGCGCAGATGACCCATGCACACAGACCAATTTCTAAAAACATGTTTTTCTGATTCAGCGTACCTGAAAACGGGTATTTCCGCTAAAAACTGGACATCGAAAATTTTGACCGAAAACATGACTTTCTCTATACTATATTTCATATACGTAAGAAAAAGTAATTAATTAGTAGTGAAAAAGCCTTTGCAAAAAAACAAAAATCTAAAATGTTATCAAAGGCTTTAAATTAATTCAATAAATAAACATGCAATAGCTGAACTAGAAAACTCAAATAAAAATGGTACTTACTGGTTTCTTTGTAAGTTTACAATATCATGATAGATTTTGATCTTGACCCCGAATATTACCGTCATTGACGTTCCTAATATTCCTCTTTCTCTTTAAGCACTCTGTTTTCTATTTGTTGCATTGCATATTGTAATATTGAATTATAGTTTTTGTATATGATGTACTATTACAGGTTTTTGAATATTAAAATGAATTTGTGTACTTATATTATACCCCTGACTAGATAATGCGCCGGCCTAGCTCAGATGAAGAATCTAAATCATAACCCATACACTTAGGAAACGGATTTTTGCAGTCTTAGGCACTTAAAATTTATTTATATTTATACCTAAAACTTAAAATTGTTTGTGTGAATTTATTTAAATTTTGTTAGAATCCTTCGAATTGATTTTTAGATAAGGCTGGGTGGATGTTGTTTTACTCGTCGAATTGGAAGTAAATTAAATGTTAATTTTTTGATGCGTATAAATGATAGAATTTCTAAATTTTACTTTCTCTTACCTATATGAAATATAGTATATAGAAAGTATTGTTTTCGTCCAAAAAGCATGTTTTTAAAAATTAGTCTGTCTGTGTGTGTGTGTGTGTGTGTGTGTGTGTGTGTGTGTGTGGGTGCGTGCGTGCGTGCGTGCGTGCGTGCGTGCGTGCGTGCGTGCGTGCGTGC
>JAHWXV010948094.1:0-13930 GCA_024586415.1 Phrixothrix hirtus | reverse complement strand
TTTGTAAGCGTTCATTTGATATCAATGACCTATATTTTATTCATTCAAAAAGATGAAGGGGGGGTGTTGTATATTAATGAAATTAATTAATAATGGTTTAAAATATCTAGAGATGGAAAGTATTCTAAAAAGGATGGGCGCAATTTTAGAAAAATTTTAGAGGCGCCCGCGATCGAACCCAGGATTCAGAGTACTAACCGGGAATCCCGGGTTCGATTCCCGGTCGCTTCCAAAATTTCTGAATACGTTAAGTCGTGTATTAATTAATTTAATTAATATACAACACGTTCCTTCACCTATTTAATTTCAGTTGATTAAACATAAAGTTTAATTTAGAACCTGACTAGCTTTAAGTTACATTGCATATATACATACATCTACCATAGGTATGCATCTGTCGGTTTGCCAGCTCTCTTAATGGCCCAAAAAGAAGATAGTTAAATTATCCTGACACCTTATATCTATTCACAATGGCACTGTTAAGGGGGTTTAAACAATGCTGAAGGACCGTATTTAGGTAGAAAATGGGTTTCAATAAGTACTGGTTTGCGTTTCGATTGACGGCAAAACTTTACAAGGACAAATGTGCGATGTATACTTTGCGGTTTGTTGCAGATTAATCTTGGCGTGCTAGAATATAGGAGGTAGGAATGTACAGGAATTTTGGGAAGCACATAGATTTAGTATTTAACAACACAATTCAAATAATTAACGATGTTTGCGGTTTTACGAAAAGAAGTATAACAATAGCGGTTGAAACAACGAGGTAAACTTCACAATGCGTGCTTTTCACTTGAAATGCGAAATACGACCCTCCTAGTTATTGTGCGCGAAAGTGATAATAGCGCAGTTAGGGAGTTTTGTGTTAGCAACGACGCGACGATGCCAACGTTAAACGTAAATTACGAAGCGGGAATTTAAAATTTGAATTACAATAAAACTAAACAGGCACTTTTGAAGAGAAATTTTCAAAGGGCCCGGTGGTCGGGGTGTTGGTGTAGTGGTAGACACCAGACTAAATCTGCAATCCCTGGTTCGATCTCCGGTCGCCTCAAATTTTTCTAAAAATAGGCCCATTTCTTTCTGAATACTTATTTATTCAAGTGTTACGCAGAAAAAAATTTAAAATTTAATTTTAAATACGTTGAATTACATTTTTGTAAGTAATATAAGTTTGATATATACTTTTTCAAAACCCGTAAGAAATCTAAATGATTTTTTATTGTTCTAACACACGCTTTTACAATTTTAGTTATTTTTGATAGTGACCTTTTTTATTTAAGCAGAAAAGTATTCTTAAAATTTTTGTAATTTAGTTGTTTTATAAAAAACTTTATGGCATCGGCATGTGTATGATTTTAAATTATACTGAATGTAGGTTTTATAAATACAAAATCAAAGCAATTGAACTGCATTTTTTGCTTAACTTTTCTCAACTTGCCATTTAAGATAAGATCAGTATAACGAAAACTGAAAACTTACCTTTTTACAAGTGTTCAAAATGCTCACCTATACCATCAATACGCGCGAACTTAATGATTATTGCGTTTGAAGGACCATTTAATTGTTCTGGGTTATTTATAGGAACTACATAAGTTAATTGTTTCATATGATCCCATAAATAACAATAAAAAGGGTTTAAATTCGATTCTAACCTTGAAACTAAATGTACAAGAATCAAAATTAATAAACTTCGGTAACGAACAACATACAGAGTTTGAAAACTAATGCGATGCCATAAATGAAATTAACATACCCGATTTGTGTACATTTTACATTTTAGAACGGCGTAATTCCTGCATCATGTTTTTTATCGTTTATTCATAAGTTTCGTTGTTCTGCTATTGCAGTGACCGTCTATAACATGTTTCAACGACGTTTTTCTTGGAAACGACAAGGAATTTCTTTCTCTTTATTTAGAAGTACCCTCGCGTGTCATTCAAGTTTGTCGGTCTATTTTAAAATCACCCTGTATTAGTAATTTGAACTCAAAAGTAAAAGAAATACCAGACGCCTTTTAACGAAAATATAACTGATTAACAGGAGCTGGAATCGTTCAAAGCAACCTAGCGAATTTTATGCACCTTGAACTTGAAGAATGATGCATAAGTTGAAAATATTTGCAATTACTTAATATCACATGATCTAAGTAATTGTTAAAGAAAACCTGTTTAGTCATTATTTTCGTTAGATCATAATCATTTATAAAAAAGACACAAGGTAAATGCAACGATCATCAGTAACTGGGCATGTAGACATATTTTTCTTACCGTTCCTTTGCCAATTTTGTTTAGGCTGAAGCCTATGCAGTTGTATTTGGCTTGCCTTGGGCGCGTGGAGATAGAGGTCATGCAGTGGTGGGTACATTAACCCTCGTCTAAGTACAGGTTGGTTTATTTTAGGGTTCTCTAGATAGCAATTAGGCGACATTTTCGAGAATGGCCTTAATTCTTTTAGTTAGGTTTTATTCAATGTCCTTCAGCTCTTTTTCCTACCTTAACTTTGTCAGATAATGAAGTTCCTTTGGAATTTCGGCATTATCCCTCTTATTTTTCTTAATATTTTCAAGATTACATGGACATAAAACACGAAGCAGGGCTCACCATCCCAGTTGCAACAATTCGTTTTTTGCACTCAAAAATGGGGTGATAGATACACGCCCATTTCTTGCACACGTAGCTACAATGCATCTACACGAAACGTGCCCGTATTTTTGACTCCTAAAAACCCTGTTGAGAACGCATGGGGCATCTTTTGGGTTGTGTGAAGATTTTCAATCATGGTACCTCCACGATTTTCATGATCTCATTATCGATGTCTTCGCATTGACTAATAGAAGCGGATATTTTCTGGTTTTGTTTCAAAATCTTTTAATGAAATTCATGGGAATTTGTTTGTTCTTTAGAACCGTATCGATCTTGGCTTCCTATATTAATTCTAGATTGTCTCTCAGCGAAACTTTTAATTCTTTGTCTTTATTAAGTTAGTGTATTTGAAAGTCTTTTAGAACGCTTATGAGTTTACTCAAATCATGGGATGCTTTAGTGCAGAATTTAATTTCGTCCTGGTGATAGATTACTTTATGTATGTCTATATTGTTCAGTTCTATGGCTTTTTCAACTGTGTGGAATTGCTTTTTTTCTCTTATCAGAATCGGCGGTGGAAGCTTGACTTTGGCAGTGATAGGTTGCTCGAACTTCTTTACTCAGAAAAGCGTACAAAAATTTGATTTACTGATGGAGACATCTTCAGAAGGTTCTGCGCGTTTTTTTCTCTTCTTGTTAGCGATGAGAAATTTTGGTCTACTTTCATTTGTTCATAAGTTGGTGTCACTAAATCGGTTGCGGACTTATATCTCGGCCATTTTCATTTGGTTCCTCTAAGCAATCCTTTAATTATCGCTCTCGAGAAGATCCGTTGGTTTATATTCCTTACGTCACTTTTTTCCGGATGGGAGCTTCCAAGATGGATATGTTTTTAGTTCTTATTATTCTCGCTTTCCTTCATTTAGCTCTATTTTAAACGACTTTTGAAATGGATATTCTTGAGTCGTTTTTTCAGGGGCGAGTATACAGCCAAATCTTGCGTTATGTTGACTTGTACGTTCTTACTAACTCGAAGAGCACTCAAGAACATCATAGCATTTACAATTGTACTGTGTGTTAGACGTGATCGACCTTACAAAGTGAAGGGAGACGTATAGCAACTGACCGCTTTAAACGTGTGATAGTACGTTTGCAGCATGCTAAGGAGCATATCAGATTAAGAACTTCTTACGAATGTTATTGCTGAAGCTGTTAGCAGTGAGTCACTTGGAGTCACTTTGGAGACTGGCTCGAAAGAGTATATAAAACATCGCTGTTACCGAAACCTGTCTGGGTCAGGTACTACAATTCTAGTTACCTCTTTTTATGTAGTCTATATCAAACTGTCTGACGCGGCCTCTTCAGGGGTTTCGCGCAATAATGATTATCTTTTCATTTCCTACAAAATTGCACAATACTGATATTTTTCAAAGGTTTTTAACATTTTTTGCTGAATGTGTAATCGTAAGGTTCTGCGAGTTGACAAAGTTTGAAGACCACTGTCCTACATACATTGAATATTTCTAAACCTGACACTGAGGCCCCAGACCTTGGGCAGCATCTCCTTTGGTCAATTTCGTTGATCACCAGGTTGATAGAATACCATAGCAGATATTAGTCGTACTTTTGAAGAAAAACAAGAACCACAGTTCTTAACGAAGAGCTTTGTTTTGACGACAAAAACAGCACAGGACCAGAAATACTTGCATATAGTAATACGGACCACCTAATCTTCTTAGTTCCAGTGATCAACTAACAGAGGCATATCTTGGAATATTACTCACAAAGAATGGCTGAATATGCGACAAGATCCCTTCAGGATAACCACATATTATTTGAAATTGGTATAAAATTAACTTACTTGAACTTAGTTTGCATAAATATACATATTTCATAACCATATGATCAAACTCAGTGTGAAATTGCATTGTTTGATCAGATGAGGTGGAAATCGCGAAAGATCTTAACGCGTTTTCAAGAAACTACGTAAGAATTTGTTACATTTTAAAGTTACACCAAGGAAAAAAGCACATTTAATCAAATCATTGCTTAAGATTTGCAACGGCTGATGGTCGATAAACATGACATCACTAATACAGTTGCCTTGTTTATCTTTAATACATTTATTTTTTTGTATCCAGTTTTCCTTAATATGGATCAAAAATGTACCAAAAGTAAGTTTTTCGAATTTTAATGAAGGTTATGTTTTAAATGTATTGATTCAAAACGGCGATTATTTAATATAAAAAGTTTTTACTATTTAACATTTATTGGTAACTGTGAAGTTTAATATTGTTTACTATTTATTTCTTCTGCCGTCTTCTTAGAGCACCTACAACGTACTCAATAACATAACTAACAAAATTAATGTCACAAATGTAATAAAACATTAATTAGTTTAATTAATAATAACTTTGCTATCTTTACATTAGATACGATAGCATTAACATATAGTGTGTTTCAGATAATGACATTCCTTTTTAAGAATGAAACCAGACTCTAGCGTAAAATTAAAAGCAATACAAATTCTAAAAATTCCTTTTTTAATAATGCGAGTCGACTATACCACGGCTTTCAAATATAACAAATATCATCGAGTAAGTGTTTTTTTTACTAAATATACGTTTTCGTAGTAGAGCAGAATTGTACGTGTTTATTTTAACTTTTCAAACAGGCGCATAAAAACAAGACTGTAAAATAATACACCTTTTTAAATATCAATGACCGATATTTTGATACATAAAATTATCCAAATTACGTCGGTTATTAGATGCGCTTCGTTGACTAACCAGTACTTTAATAATAAAGCCATCTTTCAATTGACCATACTTCATAATTACTTACATATTCCCAAAGGCTAAGTTAAATATGAGATAAATAATCTCTGAGCGGAAGATACTATAGTGTTTAGTTTGCGTACGAATTGAAGTAGCTGCAGAAGAAATTCGTGCAAATGCCAATTTATTCAGTAGCATCTACACATCCATCATAAGTTCTGCTAAATTATGTATTCAAAAAAGGCGATGTGCATCAATATTTTTTATGAAGATATTTCAACAGTAAGTTTGGTAAAAATCTTAAAATCAACAAACAGCTAAATTTTCATCTCAATTAACGTTTTTTATGATAAAATCAGAAAACAATTTTTTTTCAACAAGTAATTAACCTATAACACGTTTTGTTTGCCTAAAAAACAGGGTCTAGTCAATAATAATTTAATTCAGGACAGCACAAAACTAATTTTTATTCAGCCATTGTATTAAAAAAGTATTTAAAGTATTTTTATTTTAAGTGTGGGATGATGTCACGCAATTTCAGAAATGAAAATCGATTTTTAGGTATGAAATTAGGAAATGTCCATAAATAATCGTTTAAACTCCCTTTACATTTAAACACATTTTATTAGTACGATGCATGACTAAACTGTATTTTTATTATTATCAGTTAATAGTAAATAACGTCTTCAAAATTGTTAAAAATATTGAATACATTATTTCTAAATTCCTTCAATTGTGTAAAAGGGCAATCCCTTATTCTGTTATTTATTGTAGTAAACAAATCTAATTGTGTCTGCTACAGCTGTAAATGTACATGTTACTGTAAATTGATACTGTTAGGTAGATCACTTATAATTTTATGAATGATTAACAATTTTAGTCTGAATACAACCATAGGCGCCTCGTTGTACATAATTAGAAAGAAAAGGTCTTTTTTGTATTCGTCTTGCTTTTAATTTTACGCTTATTGGGGTATCTGTAGGGTCTACTTTCATCCCTTAAAAGGAATGTCGTATTATCTGAAACACCCTGTATAGCAACAGAATAATATTCAATCTAGACTTGCATTATTTGTTTTTACAACCTCATATATATTGCTAATATATTTCAAAAATATTTAACTAACTTTTTCCTTGTTTTTCTCCAAAACTGTTGGTTTATGGAAACAATTAAAAACAGAAATTACGATTGGGTCTCATGCCTAGTCCATATGGTTGGGAAGCATATTGTAAAAAGGATAAATTGCAATTACCTAAACAATGCAATAGCGAATTTATTATAGGGTTTACTCGGCATAAAATTCGAGGCGAGTTGACGGGATTCTCGCTCAAAATGCTAAAATATTGTTGATACAATTTTCGGGGAAAATTTCGATTGCCTATGAAAATTAAATATGGAAGTATATTTTTACTTTATATTGTAAGCAAATTTGGAATAAAAACAAAAATCAATGTGACTCATTCATTTATAAACACAGGAATTAAGCTTCCCCTCCTTCAAAAATTGAAATTTATAGCTTTAAGTTTAGGTGACTTAAGCTGGATCATTAATTCATTCATCATCTCATGTATGCGCGCGGGATCTTGAACATAAGGCAGATAAAGAATAATCTAACTCGACGTAATTATCAACTTTTGATCTAAATAAGATATCAATACATAACTGGAGGGTAAACATGTCTAGGAAGCTTACATAATAAAACAGCACATCCTCTATCTAGTGAGTCCGGCCGACAGAAATGAGTTTGATTGAACGAAAAGGAGGTCATCAATAATCAAATTGAACAAGATGGGATTTAGGTAGCCTATTACTTTGGATTCGATTTCTGAAGCAATCATAATAAAAAACTTAAAAAATGAATATCTTTAAAAACTGTCAATTATTTTACAGTTGTTATTATCGTCATCGATTAACCTCTTGAAGTGTTTTATGATAAATCCTGCATTTTGTTTTCTCTTTGGTTGGGAACCTTCGTGAATTTCTTATGGTAGCGCTTAGATGAAAATTACTATTGCATGAAGGATTGTGTAAATACCAAATCTGCAATTTGAATAAGCTTTATACATATCCCTCAAAAATTATCAATCTCCTTGCTCAGATTTCCAAAATTTAATAATACGGCTTGCGCAGGCGCTCCATCTTTGACCTTGATCTCTAAGCTACTTCTAGACCAAACGGCACACTGATGCTGCCGCTGTAACGTGAGTTGTGCTGTAATAACGAAACACGTGTTTTTGTCTCACGTTACAGAAATGGAATCGCGAAATATTGTAGAACGGTATACCATTTCTTTTTGTGTTAAATTGGGTGAGCATGCGACGACAACTTACGGTAAGCTTCAGAAGCCTTTTGGAAATGAGGTTATATTATGTTAAGTCACGAGCTCAAGTTTTTCGTTGGCATAAAATGTTTTGTGAAGTCAGAACGAATGTTGAAGATGAAGACCGCAGTGGACGACCATCAACCTCTCGGACTGATGTCAACATGGATAGCGTGCGCGAAATCGTAAGATCTGATTGAAGATTATCCGTTAAAATGATGGCACAAGAACTCAGCATCAATCGGGAAACTGTTCGTCAAATACTAACTCAAAGTCTGGGTATAAGAAACATTTGTGCAAAGATGGTCCCCAAAAATCTCACAGACCAACAGCGAGAAACACGGGAAAATGTGACAATCGATTTGTTAGAGCAAGTGGAAATCAATCCAAATTTATTGAATCGTGTTATCACTGGTGATGAAAGTTGGTTCTACCTGTACCATCCAGAAATAAAACGCCAAAGTTCGCAATGGTGTTCAAAAGGATCACTCACACCAAAAAAAGCTCGAATGTCAAAATCAAAAGTGAAATGCATGCTTGTGTGCTTCTTCGATTCCAAGGGCATTGTTCATAAAGAGTGTGTGCCTCCTGGCCAAACAATTAACTAGTATTTCTACAAAGAAATTGTAGAAAGACTTCGAAAACGAGTTTTCCGTGTCCGTGCAAACATTGTTGATAATTGGATTCTTCATCACGATAATGCGCCATCCCACACTGCACTGTCTGTGCAGCAATTTTTAACCTCAAAACACATTTCAGTACTACCACAGCCACCTTATTCACCCTATATCGCTCCGTGCGAGCTTTTCCTATTTCCAAGAGTCAAGGGACACCATTTTCAAACAAAAGAAGATGTCCAAAAATCTGTGACGAGGGTCTTGGAGAACATTCCAAAAGAAGAGTTCCATAAATGTTACCAGCAGTGGCAGAAGCGCTGAAGTAAGTGTGTGCAAGCAGAAGGGAACTACTTTGAAGGAGATTACACTAAAGATGACTAAAAACATGAGTGATATTTTTTTTCACATCAGTCTCATCACTTAATTGTCTCACCTCGTAACTTCTTATTTAATGTACAATGTAAGAATTCTTAAATGCCATGAGATTGAGATATTTTTCAACATTTTACGGTAAAAGGAAGTACTTAGTCAATTAGGGCAGGCAACGGAGAAAAATAATAAAAGGGAAAAGTTAGAACAACTAAATTCCAAGAATGTGAATTTTGAGGTAATGTAAAATTCTACATAAAAGCATACGAGTATTAAAACTAAAATTATCAAAATAGTTTTAGGTACATCTATTCACAATTTTTTACCAAAAAGCAGAAGTAAATATCGAGGGCTCCTATGCGTTATAGTTCAAATTTAAGGAAGCGTAACTTAAGGGAATCTGTCCTATTGAATACTCAATCTTGAAAAATAATGAAAACTAAGGATAGCAAGGGGTCTTTCCCTTTTTCACTTATCTGCGCCCTTCCTTAAGAATGATTTTATTTCGCTCTAACTTCTATTTTAATTATTTTAGAATGGCAATTTTACAATATTTACATATGCATATATCAACCAGCATGTGATACATTTCCTCCCAGATTTTAACTTAATTTCATACTAATAAAATATCGATATTACAGTACCCGAGATATGAAATATTCCTACTTAGAATGACGGAAAATCGGGTTTTATATTATTTATGGATGCCTAAAACAATAGAATTGAGTAAAATAATAATGTGCACTGAAACTAAAATTTTTTTATGTAATACAAAATATTTGCAAACTTGCGCAACTCGGTCAGAACTTTAATCCCTTCAACTAGCATTACTGAAGACAAAAGCAGAGCTGCTTTCTTGAAAATTAGAAACTGTTACGAAAACGGCAAATTTAAACAATGTAATATAATTTCATTCTCACATTTGAATGCCAAGCTAGGCCATTGTTTAATTACTCACGGATTTTCGGTCAAGTAAGGCTCGCTTCAGTGCGATGTTAAATCTAACACTTTCAAAACACTTACAAAATTAATCATTTCTCGCTGAAACAATTAAATTCCACAAAGTGCAATCTTCGCAATTTAAATCTTGAATAAAATATAATTGAAGGAAAATGTAACATAAAGTGATGAGATGTCAGTTTTCAACGTGTCTGTGCCAAAATTGATTTCATTTTGTAAAATATAAAGTGTTTGGTGTTTAAAATAAGCAGTCATAAATTAGATTCTTTAGGTAAAAGGTGAACAAATCGAACATAATGATATTAAATTGGCGAATAAAAGTGCCACTGATTGATAACTGAAGTAAAATATTCGAAATAACCGTTTAAAAATTTAACACAATAATTAGCAAAAACTTCCAATGAGACGTTTCGGAAAACTTTAACCAATTAAAAGGTGAATAGGAATTTGTTGTGTAAATTACCATAAATGTACTTGTAAAATCTTTTTTCGAGGTAGATTAAAATTTTAAAGAGTTTTGAGTTCCCTAAGGGTCCCTCTACACGTGCGTTAAAAAATGTTCCTTATATTAACGACATCCTGTATATTCTTTACTATGAAACGTCATTAAAAACATAAATACCACTTGCTTCTGTTTACAAATCATCATATTACGTTTACCATTAATGTACTTCTTCGAGTGCAAGGTTGCCGCCAATTAATAAAAAGTAGTAGAACGTATTTTCATAAATCATCTAAATTTACTTATTAATTATAAATTATTTATGAATTAATTATTATAAAACGTATTTGATAAATATCTAAAATTAACATGTTTTAATAGGTTTGTATAAAATTAAATCCTGTTTGATGCATATTAATTTGCATGGAAAAATATTTTTACTGCATACAAGTTACGTCAAATTTGTATTAAATTTATGTTGTATTTAGATTTTAAACTATGTTATCACAATTAAATTATACAGAACAAAATTGATTGCAAATAGTAACAATATGAAGATATTTATCAAAAGCAATTTAATATTGTGTTAAAGCGATTTAAAGCAATGCAGAAAATTTTTAAAGTGAGAGTTATCTAAAAAATGTTTCCATATTTAAAATACAAATGTACTGGAAATGGTATCTACTAAATATAAAGGTGATTTTTATTTTAAAGAAACTATAAACTTGCACAGTTAAAAGACTGCTAGAAATTCTAAAAGGAATACCAAACCCTTTATTTTAAACAGTAATTAGAATATCAATATATTTGCAAGTATTTAATAATCATCTGGGAATATTTATTAGCGATGCTCTGAAATCGTATGTGTCATACACTATGTATAGGCGGCGAGTTATTTTTTGTTGAACACAGTAGACCAAGTTAAAAATCAGGGACGGACTGAAAATTTTGATTACAAATACTTTGAAAACTTCAATTTAGACGTGCATCGCGGATAGCCAGACTTATCGGCTGTTAACTAACGACCCCATTAATCACAATTTTCTGCTGAAAAATGAACGACAGCTATTTTGCTGAACCTACATAAAAACAGTTCCGAATGTAAGTTACCGCATTCTTGAATATTGGGACATAAAGGTGTGCAATTTGTTCTCAAAATCAAGACGTTAACTTATAGTCAAAATCGGGAAGAGATACCAACATAAACAAAACTGTAAACCTCCACATTAATTTATACATTAATATGAATTTTAAAAATGGATACACATTTCTTCTGTAACGAATAAATCTTTAAAAATTTGTTTTCACTTTAGAATCAGATAATAAAATTTGACTTTTTCCGTAGGTCAAATTAAGATGAAAATATGTTATCTTGAATATGTTTTATTTGCCCCTCCCCCATCAAACCCCTTCCCGCCGTCCACTACCAGCATTTCTCCAACTGTGACAACCATCCCTAGTTTGTACGCTCCAAATTTGGGAGCAATCCGTTAAGCTGTTTTTGACTTATGGTGGTCGAAAAATTCAGTACAGGCAGACGACAGACAGGTAGACAGACATCACGCTAACATTACCATAAAATCAAAACGTGAAGATATGTAGAAATGTTGACCCATTCTATTAAATTCCCTATACTACCGCATATCGGAGAAGTTAAAAATAAATTATAAAAATTTGTTCAAGAAAGTCTCGTTTCGTCGTTATTGGTTAGCTCGAAAAGCAATGAATTTAAAATGAAATACTCAAACGCACGAAAAAATATCACGCGTCCATTTGAATAAAGAGCATAGCGAATGCTTAAATTAACCTCTCTGAAAATACACCGCCCTTGATACAAACACATTAACCCTATCGTTCTTGCTACTTTTTGAAGCAGTTCGAGAAGCTTTCTGTGCTGAGTCACTTGAGCTACGTATCATGGTTGTCTAGATGTTCTCAGTCGATCCAAAACGTTTATTTTGTGGTCATTTTGGATTTGGGGAGGAACAGAAGGCCAAGTGAACAACAAGATTGAAGCCAAACCTTAATCTTCTTATTTGACAAAAATTAATGAAGGATGAAATTATTTACCTATTTTTTTAGGTTGTTCTGTACACATTTAAATGGATGGAAACTTAAGTCATATAATTCCATCAATATCAAAAACACACTCTTATATTGATTGACGCACAATTTTCGCACAGGAAGAACCGAGCGATCTACATCAAGAACTCTGACCCTTGGTGTCAAGATCATAACCATATGTGAAGTCTCATCTCCCATGATCAATTCGCTTGCCCTGGTGACATTTCTGATTACAAAACCGCTCGAACCACTTATAAACTATTTTGTGGTTGCTATAGTATCAGTATAAACCAATTTTAATATTTAACATGTTTTTTAGCAGTTCTTTCCCGTATGAAATAAACTTTCATATAATACGTTGTTCGTAAGCCATGATTTACAACGTACTTTAACCGTAGCTTACAGTGAGTGACTGTACCGACAAAGTGAAAGACTATTACACATTATTATCACAAGAGTTCAACATGCCGTTTTCCCGAGAAAAGTGCTTCGCCTTTCCATTGGATGGCGCTTGGTAGCAACATTTACTGTACTTTTTGATCGCAGGGTAATTTTTAAAAACATTTTATTCGTCAATGTCTTTTAATTTGGAAATAAACTGAATTTTTGAAATTTTTCTCTATATCAGAAAATGTTATGTTTTCTCGGTAATTCGAAAGCACGATGGTTACTTTATAAATCCCAACGCCTCGAACGCATTTCATGCATGAAAGTAATTTGTACCGTCTAATGACACTACTAAATGGCATGGACATCGACGCCATCAAAGAGAATATGAATTTGAAAATGTCGTAGCTGCACGGCAAAAAAATTGTAGAGTTTATGGAAGTTTTGGGTAATCATATTTTACTAAGCATAACTAACTCAAGATGTGCATTAAGCTTTTATTTGGTCTCGGAGTCAAGAAGTTTCTAGCAAAAAGCTATGCCGGAGACGGGTCAATTTCTGGAAGGGAAAATTCTCAGAAATATTGACATTTCTCAGACGAATAGAGGCAAAACTCTGGCTGTAAGTCGCTATCTCAAATAACCGTATACGGGAACTTAAGCGTTAGGGAGAGCTATTCATCGGTATACCTGCAATGGGACGTTCGCTATTATAGCGAGGAACCCACAAGGCCAGGATGTGCAAGTTATGCTTCCATACACTGAAGAATGAATGGGGCCGCGCTCATTCCTGAAAGTCAACGAGTTTCTGTTTCCTGCATCTACCCGACAACACATGTGGGGCTAACGAAAGTTTCTATAGACCAACTTTTTGGAGGAGACCCCTACACACTACCTTTTTACAAATTAGCTGACTTTTGCAGATTTTCTAGATATATATACGAGGGCGATCCAAAAAGTCGATTACGCTTTGTTGTAAACAAAAACTCAGTACAAGAAAAAAATGTATTATATACATTTAAAAACGGCACCGAAATACTACTTTTCAATGTAGTCACTATACAAATGTAGGCACTTATCATAACGGTAAACAAGCTTTCAAATTCCATTGTCATAAAATTCTACGCCCACCCTCAGTTCCTCATCGTCATCAAAGCGTTACGTTGGGAGCCACTGAAAATCTTCAAGGACTGCGATTTGCCGTGTGTGGTCGGGGAGTATCATGAAAAAACAAAGTTTTTGAACTCAACTTTCCTATAAGTTTGTTCTGAATCGCTTTTTTTAAATTTTGCAAAGTTTGGCAATACCTCTCAGAGTTTATTGTTGTTCCAAATTCAAGGAAATCAATAAGGAGCACGCCTTTCCTGTCCCAAAAAACGGTTAGCATAATTTTCCTTGCAGACAAGGTTT
>JAHWXV010947970.1:0-12507 GCA_024586415.1 Phrixothrix hirtus | reverse complement strand
TTTTCTCGAAAACAGCTATAACTTTTATTTTTAAATGTACTACGGTTATTATGTATTTAATGACCCTTTACGTAAACTTAACAGTTTTTCTGAAAAAATGCGTCGAAGCAAGTTATTAAAGAAAATTTCCGGAATTAAGCAGCCTTTCGTCTGTCCCGTAACTTGGATGGGTGACCGTTACAATTTTCGTTTCCAAAACAAACGTAGACAATAATGTAATCATTTGTGGATACTATTGGCATATGTATATGAGTAAGAGAAAGTCGTATGTTGTCTCACATCAGATATTTTATCTTTGAAAACATGCGTAATTTTTTTGTCAGTAATCGATTAATGCCAACTTTAAATACAAATAAAAAAGATATAACTTGTGCGAAAAGCTTTCTAAACAGTAATTACGGGGATGCTGCTTAAATTTTGGGATGTGGCAATACTGCAATTGGCAGGACAATTGACAGGACAATTGACATACAAAATTCGTAAAGTTTGACATCTCTACTGTCAAACAACTTAAAGAAAAAGAATGTATAAAGAG
Organism: Phrixothrix hirtus; assembly: GCA_024586415.1. Classification (NCBI taxonomy): domain Eukaryota; kingdom Metazoa; phylum Arthropoda; class Insecta; order Coleoptera; family Phengodidae; genus Phrixothrix; species Phrixothrix hirtus. The sequence goes on along the minus strand of JAHWXV010947970.1, from coordinate 11,972 downwards.
CCGTTCTATTACATAATAATTTCAAAGTAAACAAAACGCGGAAAAAACATGGATTTAAATCGTGACATTTTGTTTTAGTATCGATTGAAAAAAGTGAAAAGGAACGCATCGCCGGTATTAAAACTGCTTTTGGTGAGAAGGCACCATCAAGAACAATTGTGTTTCGGTAGTATTAAGAATTTAAATTCGGTGATGAAGTTAGCGAAGGTCGACCAACATCATCAGCATCATCAGCAGAAAACATTAAAGCCATACGAAAATAATAAATGCAGATCATCTTGTAACTTATAGAGAAATTCAATCATCTTTAGGCATCGACATGAAACAAATAAATGAAATTTTTCATGAGCACTTGGGTGTAAAAAACTTATGTTCGCGATGGATTCCCCATAATTTGACTAAGACTCAAAAACAACTCATGTCAAATGGTGCCGAGAAACACCTACACAGTTCAACTCAGGCATATCAAATTTAGTATACTACAGTAATGATGAAAGTTAAATATAAGCCTATAAACCTGAAACGAAACAACAGTTGATTGTTTGGGTGTTTCGAAATGAAACAAAGCCAACTAAAGCTGTTCGTGCTTACAATATGTCCAAACAAATAATGGCTTGTTTTGTATCAAAAACTGGTCATGTGGCTACTATATCTTTAAAGGACCGTACACCTGTAAATGCTGAATCGTATACAACCATCTGTTTGCCATATGTTTCGGCTGAAATGCGAAAAAAAAATAAAAACGACGAACTATTCTGCATCGCGTCAATACAAGCTCACACACAGCACGACAAATTGTGAACTATTTGGCCACTCAGAAAGTGGAATTAATGTCTCATCCTCCTTATAGTGCCGATTTAAGTCGTAATTACTTTTTTACGTTTCCAAAACTTATACATCTTGAACGTGGTCAACGCTTTTCAGGGCCAGATGACACAGTTGAAGGGTTCAAGAATGGAATTTTGGTTGTGCTGACTTCTGAGTGGAATTAATGTTATGACAATTTGTTTACTCGCATGAAAAAATGTATGGAGTGTAAAGGAAAATATTCTGAAAAGCAATAAAGCAATTTGTTTAATCCTAGTATGTTTATTTTCTTCTATCTCGAAATTAAAACAGAACAATTTACTATACTCGATGGGTAAGTAACTGGTTAAATCTCTCTTTTTCTATAAATCTAATATTTATTAAGAGTCACATGTAAAAATTGCAATGTTTACGATGCTTCCAGTTCGTGCTTTTATGATAAATCTGAAAATTATTTACACCAAAGGTCGCGTTTTATTTGCTTTTATTTTAATTTTAATGACACTCGTACAATATCTAGTTTTGGCAGCTTATGGCCCTTTGTGATAGATTTAAGCCAACAAATAATGTGCATTATCCTGTATTTTGATAAAATATTACTCAATTGCGACCAGAATTGACTAAAGCGGAATTGATTACGATACTTTTTGTATCAGGCCTCGTAATTAATTAAGCATTTCACTACCTTGACATTGTGAACATAATTTATTTTTATTCTTCGTCTCTACTAGCACACTCAGAGTTTAAATTCAAAGTAGGAAACAGATCACAAAAAGGCATTATTCTTCTGGTGTACAGGGTTATTAAAATATTTCCCTTATTTCGACTAGCCAATCGTTTCCTTGATCTTTTGAATTTACCCGATCATTTTAGTTTGTTTATACTATTTTCTTACGAATATTTTAACTAGAAATGTAGGCAATGTTTCGCATTTTAGAGGTATTAGCTATTTAAATATTACTTGCATATTGTACTATTACATCAATCACATTGGTAAATTCTTTAAAACTTGTACTTAAAGAATATACCTAGTTTTATTGAGACAGTCGTGATTTCTGCGTACCTTTTTTTTTAGTGCATTTTTCTAGAATTTAGTAAATTTGTCGATATTGTTACATTCTTAAGTTTTACCAACTTCAGTATCATAAATAATTATTTACATTTTATGTGCATAACTAATATTTAAGATTTAATTGTTTGAAATAATTGAACGTTTCTTTAAATCTTAGGCATGTTGATGCTAATTAATTAAGTTATAATTGATATTATTAAGAGCCATAACAGCGAACTTCAATGGCGAAATAAATATTAATTTTGTGTGAAATTGTAACAATATGAAGTAGAAGATGGTTAACCATAATTTACTTTCAATTAGGAGTAACTTACATATTAATTGCACCTATAAATTAAATCTTGTAATATTTAGAGTATAATTTACTCACTATTAATTTTATAAAATACTTATTTTATTATTGAAGGTACCAAGAAACGCACTAAAGTGTATAAAGAATGATGACAACATAACTTTGTTTTTCTGCCTAGGTAGGAAAATTGAATATTACTACTGATTGTTTTAGCAATACAATAATGAATTATACGACAATATCAGAAACAATTATGTGCCTACTAAACGCGCCATAATGAAGGGCTATTAAATAATCAACTGGTCTTTATCCTAAATAAATTATAGTAAAATTATCACAATTTCAAAGGCCAAAAGGAAAATGAAGGAAGAAAATTAAACCTTCCAACATTTAAAATAATAATTATTGGATTATACAGGTCAAGAAACTTATATTAAGCTCAATTTATATTATAGTGCTTTTATCCAGTTCAATTTCTAAATTAGATTATACATTAAATTCGAGTTGAGTTTCCCGTTTTTGTTTAAACAAACGTTCTTATTACACAAATTCATCTGTAAAATCAAATAAATCAATACTATTTATTAGAGATTGTGTACTATATATATAAATTTTCAACGAAAGTCGTGGACGCATCAAATAAAGAAGATAAAGGAAGGAATATTTCATATTATACTAATATACAGGGTGGAACAAAAATGGTAGGCTGACTATATACGGGCGGCTTCTACGACTAAAAATAAGGAAAAGGGTTTACATAAACATGGTTCGTTACTGGGTTTCAGCTACGTGAGTTTTACAATTTTTTATTCAAAAAGTTAGCAAAGGTGGTGGGCTGACTACGACTAAAAATAAGGATTTTCAGCTGACCAATGATGGTTTATGTGGAAGTTCATAATGGCGACTCTAGTGAACACAGCTTCATCAGTAAAAAGTACTGCCAGGTAAAACCCGTGCTCTAAACATGTTTGTAAAAACCATCGATCAAATTTGAGACACCGTGGACAGTCTTCCTCTAACAGCGCTTGTACGCGTTGGACATGAAATGGATGCAATTGTTGTTCGTGCAAAACTCTTAAGACGGACTGGTGTGATACACTAATTTCAGCAAAAATTTTTTTACTACCGGTGATGGGTTCCCATTGAGTTGTCTCCATCACCTCTTCCTCCATATTGACTGTTCTTTCATTCCTCTGTATTCCACGATCAGCATTTCTAATTTTTAACAAGCCATTTTCCCGCAAATGTCGATGTATGTTTGCAAAAGTGTCTATTGCAGGCAGATGCAGTTAAGTTTTGTGATACAGCCTTTGAGCTAAACGAGAATTACCATTTGCACTTTCATACGTAAAGTGTATATCTGCTTAATAAATGATCAATTCAAAAGCGAACTATTAATTACGTTATCAACACTCGACTTTTAATTGAGCTACAACATTTGACGTAAAGAAACAATTTAACTAAGGCACTTCTGATTAATGCGCTGACAAATAAGTACCTCTGCCTATCAACCAATCAGAAATACACTAGGAATATTTGAGCGCGTTCGACAATCGATGGCCAGACGCATGCAAGCATGTGTTCAAACTAGTGGTCAACATTTTTAGCAGCTTTTGTAAATTAAAAATAAATCCTTGTATAACGGCCTGCTTAATTTTTTATCCCTTGATTAGAGTAATTTGTTTACTTTGTATAAAAAGTGTAGTGCATGCTGCAACTCCGAAATGAGATAATTTCGAACACAAACCTACAGGAACTTTTTTCTTTATTTTGGCGTGTTTAATCGAATCCCAGAGTTTGTCCAACTATTTCGGAACGACCCTGTATACTCTTTGACTCAAATGCCAGAATACTGTTTGTATTCGTTAACTTTATTCCTACCATTCGTATGTCCTTATCCCAAATAATAGAATTTATAAAATGTAAAATATATCCATTTGACGCGTCCTGACAATTATTTATTTTTTTAAAACTAAAAAACAATCATACTATTAAAACATCTTTAACGTATTCTACCAATTTTTAGAGAAAGTGTCTAAATATACCGTAAACGGTTAAATAATATAAAAGATTTACACGTATGTAAATAATTATTTAATTATTGGTGAATAGACTAAACAAAGGTTTTCTATGTCCATTTTAAAGTTAATACAATTTTAAGTAACTTTATTGTTATACATATCAATAAAGTCTTTTACCACAATGGTGTTCAACATTCAAGTGTGTTTTAATTCGATGGGAGTGTTTGGCTAAGGCAGAAGAATTAACTTTGTTATAGTAATTGTAGATTTATGGTTGCTGATTCTATTCTTTATGTATTGTTTTGTTTGGCATGAAATTTTGTATACTACGTGTGAATGTCTATGTTTACCTTTAATTTTGGCGAACAAAGATGTAGGATTATTTGGGCATTTTTCTGCTATTGTGATGTTAAATTTTTTAAGAATAAGCGCTAATTTATTTGATAGGTGTGGAACGAATGTACGTGATGATACATTCATACTGTTTATGTTATTTGAAGTGGGGTTAGTATTCTGTATTGTTATAGTTTGTAATCTATTGTGAATATATTTTGTAATGAAATTTAAAGGATAATTATTTTTTTGCAAAGTGGCTATAGTTTTATTGCTTTTGTTTTTGTGGAATTTCTTATAATATAGTTTTACAGCTCCGTCAAGCAAGCCATTGTTAACTGAACTTTTGTACCTTTTTGAGGCACAAGATAAAAAATTTAAATACCTTCTGGACCAAGTAGGCTTAGTGTGCCAATTGGCAGTAATAAGTGTATTATTTTGTTTATAAATGGTCATGTCTAAAAAGTTGATTTTATTGTTCTGTTCTATTTCATATGTAAATTGGATCTTAGTATGGAAACTATTTAATTGTTTGAATATGTAGTCTACTTGATCTTCGAGTATTATTGCAATGCAATCATCATATAACATTTGAAGAGCGGAATGTGTATGTTTAATTCTGAATTATCTCATATTAAAGCTGTGCAAGTACCTAATTATAGTCGATTCTAAATATACCGTTCTACATTAGTTGCGATGTTGAAACATTATTTAATTTGGAAATAAGGCTTGATTTAATTCAATTAACCGGTAATGGTAAAATTTTCATTTTCAAGGAATGTGAAATTATTATTACCAAATTCTAATCACATTCATTTGTAGTATACTAAATGAATAAATTTTTATTTTTTGTGTAAAAGAATAATTAATTTAAACTTTCAAAGATGTCAGAACTTTTTTGTTTATAGAATTCCTTGTACAATTATTTAGTTTTTATGAACATATTACTTCGTATGTAGGTTTTCTAGCAATTGAAGTATCTAAGTTTTTTTTTCGAACAACAAAACCAAGTAGCATCCTCAACTTATGTTTCAGCATAAAGTAGCAAGGAAATCAATATCTATCGGAAGATATGAGTAAGTATTTATTTATTTTCTACTATTAATCAACTTTATTACTTAAATATTCCAAACCTTAAGTTATAAAGTGAGATACATTTTCATTAAAAATTGTTATTTTATACAAGTCGTTCATTTTCATTAAAATTCTTATTACAAGTTGTTTGTTTTCTTTCAAGTGTGACAGTTCATGTACTTACAAACACACCTAGGATACAATGGTCACTATCTGACGTTATTCTGACGTCTGGCGCCCTATAACTATAAACTATTGAATCCTACTAATGTGTAGATTTACGCACCCTTCTGATGAGACTCAAAAGCTAGTTGGCCTACATATTCATCCATTATAAGAACGATGTTGTAGGCTGCACAGTCTAAGCAGTGTCTCAATGGGAAGTACATTACTTGTTTCAAGTATAAATCGCTTGCAACGAATGCGGTGGTTCTGGCTTAAATGCAGTAAGCGATTAGGGTAGCAAGCATTCAAATATAAAATCTGCAAAATTCTACACTGATGCTGTTTTAAAATCAAAAATCCCAGAATGGTCTTTAAACACGAATACATACAATGAAGAAATGATAAAACCTACCTAATAATATTTATAAATTGTAATCAAGAAGATGTTAGTCGTTAAAACAATTCTTAAATAAATTAAGATCATTATTGCAAGTACTACAAACACAAAATGTTTAGTCTAATTTTCAAGAAATTTAATAAAAATTATTTATTATCGTAAAGGCAATTATTTGTGATTATTAAAAATTATGTGTGTTATAAAATAGAAAATACAATACAGAATAAACAGAAAGGATCTCGAACTTGACCCTGCTAATTCTACGATATCTTAAGACATATCACAGTAATTTATCATTTGCATATATCAATTAGGACCAAATCACTTAATAAATAATAATAATAATGAATACCTCATAATTTAAAAAAATGTTTACAAACTAAGTTTTAACCATAGATTTACAAACATCCAAAGAAAATATAATTTTAGATCAGTGTCAACGTAACAGTTGTTAAAAGCTAAGTGCGTGGGAATTCTTTTTAAGGCTACATTGGGTGATCTACCCAAATATAAATTACAGCCTACGTGTATTAGATATTAGATGTGTGAAATCAGTAATACCATTTTTATGAAATCGTTTAAAGCTGCCGACGAAGTGAATAATTGAAAGGATGTGAACTTAAAAACTAGAATCAAAAACACGTGAATATATTGATATTGAATTTAGGTACACACATGGTATTATCTAAATTATTTTATTCAAAATCACATCAGTTTCTTCGGTGTTTTACCATATCGAATCATTTCGCATAGAACATTATTTTCATTTTCGCCAACAAAAAAATCGCAGAGATCACTATGGAAGTAGGAAATGACAGGTCCCTCTCGTTGAAGCCGAAAACTTGTTTTCGAAACCGCTTTAAAATATCACAATAGAATCGTATCTTCACTGACTGGCTTTGAAGAACAAATTCTTCCCGGTTCGCCTTTTTCGGTTACAGTGAACTTAGTGTCTTCCATTACGATGATTTGCTGTTTTTATTGTCTTCCCGAGTTTACAGCAAAATTTAACGCAAGCTCTCTGCTTTTTCAGGTTAGTCATTTCGATAATTGTGAAACACTATAGCTCCAACCTCACAAAACGCATGGCAACCAATAGACTGGTTTCTTAGTGATACTGAAAAAGGCGCCTAGTGGCATTTCTTTTGAATTACATTTCAATTTTAATGACCTTCGGTACCGCCATAGCAAAAGGCCTTTCTTGCGAAATACTTTAATCGAACCGTATGATTAGCCTAATCCAATTTTGGATATTCCTTATAGAGTGACCACTCGAGTAGCAAGTGCAACACAACATCGGTCGCAAAAATCCCAGCGATGCCTTGAAAAGAGTCGAGAATTGGGCACAATTTCAGCGTTCTATTCATTTTAGGTTTCAGAATTTTTTGTTTGTTGATTTGTTCACACACTTATTGTGTTTATTGTATAATATTCTTTAACTTGACTGAACTCAAAAACAGCAGTTTTCAAGAATTAATCAAAGACTATACCAATTTCAACAAATATTTAAATAGTTTCTGAACAGTAGAACAGTGTACGCCGTACGCTACTACGAAAATCGATTCTAGATCATGATGTGATTCGATTTTGGGTTAGTCAGTGTGCTAGTAATGGCCGTGTAATTATGCGATCGTTAAAATACATTCAATTTGGTATTAAATATGCAAATAAACTTTAATTAACGTTATCCATTGGGTTTCTGTACCCAACCATTTTTAGTTCACGACTATTAGCGAATTAATTTCTTGATACGCCCGTGAAACATAATTAATTATGATACTGTGGCATCACATTGATTAATTTTCCACAATGTTTTTGCTTTCAACGTACGTTATTTTGTTCATTTAAATCCGTAGCTTTCTGGAACTGATTGCGCAAATTAACATATGATATCAATGTTTGACTGCTAACAATTAGTTTATAACTAATTTGTTCAGTAAACAAGAGTATACAGAAATCTTATTTGAAGTTTAGCAATATTATCATAGACTTGACTTCAGTATACGTTCATGTTACATACATTTAGTAATACATAATATTTTTATATGTAAATTTAAATAGTTATGTTTTAAAACCAATATTTCTTCTTTGTATTTAAAGTTAATTACAATTTCAATTAATGCTGCTTCTTTACCAATCTAATCTTTTTAGTAACTGATTTATTTTGATTTGCAATAAACTATTTGTATTAATTTTTTAAAAAGATCTTATGAATTTATAAAAGCTTGCAAGGCAACCTAAGAAAGCTTGTTTGCGTTTCAAGAACATTATTAATGAATAAAGATTTGCACAAATTCGAGTATTTTGGAAGATATTTTTATTGTTTAATTTTAAATTTATTTATCAATCGATCTTTTAATATTTGAAAAGACTTTATCTGGTACTAAATAAACTGTCAACTTTGTTTTTTATATCTCTCAAATTTTTGATTCAGATTCAGATTCACTTAACACAGATTCACATGTACTGTGATTTAGTGAGAACTGTGCACTTGCATTAACTGCAATGAATTTATTATTTTGTATTTTATACTTAATACATTTCAATAATTCATTATAACTTATGTCTGACATGCTTATAAATATTAATTAACTAAATGTATAAAGGTACTGTTCATTAAAATTATAACTACTGTTATTCTATGTTAACGAAATGTTTAATTTTAATTTACCACATACATTGAGAATTAACATCTTTCGTTTCAGATACGAGGTAAATTCATCAAGTTTCTAAGGCACCTATGAATTTGTATTATCTTATTTAATTTTATAAAACGTAAACAACTCTAAAAAACTTGTTTCTTATCCTTCGGCTATCTGAGATGAAGTCTTACCCGATCTATTGTTTCTTCCTTACGCGCAACAAATAAATTTTGATTACTTACACATAGAATGGCGACATGAATCAAAATGACCGTTATATTGCAGCTAACCTTCCAAATTCCAAGGTTTCCTAGGCTTCGTAACTAGCTGTGCATGTTTAAACTTCGCTTAACATCCTGATTAGATTTACTGGACAGCTTCACAATAATTTGATAGACAAGTTTAACTAAGCGCTCTCTTTTGTATTTTTGCTGTATGTGCGTTACCTCCTACGTCTACAATGACTCTGCAACATAGACTAAAATGATGAGTTGAGAAAGTATTTAGAAGATTCTGGCGATAACGCAGGTAGTAATATTTTTAAAAAAATTCAAGCTTAGATCAAGGTTTTCTTTTATAGGACGTCAAGCGAAGAAGACGGCGAGTGTGTATGGTGAATTTAAAAACAGCATGATTGCGAGTAGTGTCCATCACAGAATATCTTCAGTCACACATACCATTACAATAGAGAAAATAGTTTCAAGGAACAAAACTAAGTACGTGATTAACGTTAATGTTTCTTCTTGTGGCTGGGAAACTGCTGTGAATGTTCTGAAAGGACAATGAAGGCCAACAGTATATGACTACCGCCGGGTGGACGTCTCCGTTATTTCCGTCTACTTATTCACGAAACAATACTTCAGTTCGTAAAGCAATATAATAAGATAAAAGCTTAGAGACACTTGAAAAATAACGATTGATCAGTGTCTTTAGAGCAGTTAGAGGTTGTGATGGGGATAATGTATGCCCGCGGTAAATTTTCTGTTAAAGGAATTTACTTGTGACAGGTTTTGTGAGATAATTATATTTCTTCAATTTGGTGAAAAAGGAGCCAGCATCTTCACGTAGATAGATTTACTCTAAATTTGTAGATAACTGCATACAGTGCTACCGGTCTGCCAAAAATGTGACAATCAATGAACTACTTCCCGCAAGCAAAGCAAGATATAATTTCACACTATATATAGGGAGTAAACGTGACAAGTTGGGATGAATTCTACTACTGATGTGGTGTAATATGTTACCTTACCTTTCAAACCATGATGTTCGTCCAACGAATCAGCCTTGAAGTGAATATGTCATCTACACCTTATGGAGCCATCGAAAAGAGAAATATTTCAACAGTCAACTTGTTTAGCTCTCTTCATCTTGCGCACAAGCTATAACCTAAGAAGGCAATATTGCCAGGAACAATCAATAAAAAAGAGGAGGGATCTGAGGCTATAAACGATACCCAATTTCACCAGTACGTTAAATAAAAAAGAGAATGAATGCCATCCTTTTTAGCATCCTTCATCAACAAGCATCGATGGGCAAGGAAAGTAAAACGAAGCCGGAAACTGTGACTTTTCATAACTTCACTAAATACAGGGTGGACGTTAATGATCATATGGTCAGAAAGTATACCACAAAAGCGACAAACAAAAGATGGCCAATGCATAAAACCTTGAGCAGTTTACAAAAAGCAGGATAAAGGAAGGCGTTTTTTCTTCAACTAGTAACAAAGCTCAAAAACATGGAAGAAAGCTGGATAAAGCAAAACAGGTAAAGTTCTAGACAGATATGTCAAATGCAAGAAACGAATTTATGAACAGCCCGCCAGAAATACAGAAAATATTTGTGCCAAATTTGCTTAGAATGTTTGTATCAATTCAAACGCTTACTTTTATATCTTAAAATAAAGTAGCGTCATAGTATCTATATACAAATAATAGTTATTTATATTATAAGGATCGTAACGACAATCATTACGATACAAATCGTTATAGTAACACGACGAGTATTAAATTGATTAATTATGATCCGTCAACATACAAAATTGTATCATATATCATGGTACTCACCCCTGTAATGAATATAATTATGACATTCAAGTTGATAAAATAGCAGATAAAATAAATACAATAAAATAAAGTTGTAATGCATTAGAAATTTCCCTATTTCAATGCATTTCTTATGGAAAGCCAAATGACTTCTTCCGCTATTCAAGGTATGTATATCCGATATTACGATGTTCTAGTGTTAACAAAACAACCATTCAATTGCCATTTCCGTTATAAGATCAACAAGAAAAGATATAATTTAATCAAGTTCAATTGTTTTAGGTTCATTTAATTTCTTTTATTTAAAAATCCTAAGCAATAGAAATTCTATTATTAATGCGCTGATAAATTAAAGCACCACATTTAAAAGAGAAAAGTTACTTCATTCGTGAATTAGATTTTTATTTCACAGAAGCAAAATTCATTCAAGCTAAAATAATTTTGTAGATCGAAACTGCAACTTAGGTAAAATGCCGATTTGTTAAGTTTCATACCCCAAATGATTGTTCGTGCATTTTTTTCGCTTCCGAGCTATGTTGATTGTCACTTTCTGATGTTTTCCGAACTTGCGATTGTCATAGTAGCGTCACCATTATACTTCATAACAAGTACATTATGCATCATAACGATACTAATACTGTTATGAAACGGTGCAAATGTTTGATATAAATTTGTTGTAATTGGATGATAGCTGTCGTTAGCGCAAAATATAGTGTACGAGACACGTTCGTTAAATGCCCTACTACAGCAGGTCTCAAAATTAGCAAAACTCGGCCCATTAGGCCTCGTTTTTCTAAATTTTTCTCGGCCATACATACCGATTTTGTACCGTAATATACTATTTTCGGAAAAAATTATAACCACATACTAGTAACAGCTATAATGTGCGAGACGATGGACAAACGAAACAAACAACTTTTTTTCAAATATTATAGAAGTTGTTACTATACCATCTTTTACGAAAACGACCTTCGATTCAAATTAATCAAGAATAATATTGGCAACAATAAACTGTTGGGGTTAATTGCAGTGGCGGCTCGTTCTAAAGGGCACAAGGGCACGTGCCCACTTAATAAATTATTCAGTCATTCATCTTTCAGTCAGTCTATTATTCTTATTTTACATAG
>JAHWXV010947949.1:0-10694 GCA_024586415.1 Phrixothrix hirtus | reverse complement strand
ATATCTTTCATATATAAGCAGCGAATTGAGTTCTCTTAGAGTTAGTTATTGTTAGAACCTTGTATTGTGCATTACTGATATAAATATAAATATACATAAACAGAATTATAAATAAATGTTTGCTGCTGGTGCATAGTAAGAATAAATAATTAAATATTTAAAATAAATAAGTGTACATAGTTACTTATAAATAAGTGTAGAATTAAATCAATATAAATAAACATTGTAAAATCAATTAGCTAGTTTCATTACAGTATTACATGCTATATTACGTACCATGATGTCAGTCCCTTCCTTAAAGCCTCTTAATCATCATGCGCTAAAGATGTCATCACCATTAAACAATAACAACGTAAAAAGTTATTTTTTGGGACAGACTACCTCAGCTCTAATGAAACTGAGCTACGTTATTTCTAGTAAATTATATTTTCAACTGTAAGTCCAAATGGACCAATTACTACATTTATACCAATTGATTTGTAAAATAGTTCGATTTTTGTTATGATTATAATCTTATTTTGTAATATTAATTCAATTACTGACGTCAATACATTGGGTTAAACTAATATACATTTACATGTCCATATCCTTTCTCCATCACAGGAGGACTTATTTCCTAACTTATAATATTAATAACGTCAATTACAACAAATGCGTTAATTTCTATCGCATTACATTTTGGAAGATGGTTGAGAAAAATGTGAGCAGATAGAGCTATCCTCGTGGTATTTGTTTAAACTACTAAATGGTATTTAAACTATAAGTATTTCTAAAATTGACTTGAAGAGGTAATAAAGAATAGCAATAATCGGAATATAGTCATATTTCCACAACTATGTGACATATAGACATGCAAATAATTTATTTAAGTAGCACGTGTATTTAAGGATGCCGTTAGTGCTGGGAATATCAACATATGGTCATAAAAATACAATAATCTGGATTTCGCTTCAGCGCGACGCTTATTACCTTTAGGCGCCGATGGCAGATGCCTTATTTCCCTTATATATAAGCGCTCTGAAATATTTTTGACAATATGATGAAATCTCTTAATACTACATTTTGTGCAGTCTGCGATATGAACGTCTAATGTGAATAATCCTGATGAGATATAATTGATTAAATCATTAAGGAATGCATTGCATTATATCAATATATTTAAATTAACTATATTCGCTGAAATTTAGATTATTTTATAAGTATTTTTTAAAAACTAGTTAATTGTGAAGAAGTAAATTCTTGATCACTGTTTACAAACTTACTTTACAACTTTATCACTTGTTATAGAATATTGGCAACGACTTCTAAGATTGTTTTATCCGCTAATAAATAGAACCATCCATAAATAAATCTTTTTAATTTGCTCAATTATCACAAGCAAAATTGTTGTTCATTAAAATACGTAAACTAAACTAAATTGTTGTTAAAATCGAAAACTACAATCTGCACTGTTAGTCACAATTGTCTATATTGTCTGTAGTTGCTTCGTTAGAATGTTACCTTATGAATTTTGTAAATCTTAAATTAATAATAAAAAAGTAATTACTATGTTGTTGTAGAAATCTATTTAGAAGCTGGACAACATCAACAGTTTTTAGATATGGCGATTTTTAATTTAATTCTATAATACGGAAAAGGAGAACGTGCGTTGATTTAAAACTTTTATAGCACTTCACGATAAATATCTGTAAAAATTTTATTAATCTTGTAATGAACATTAGAATTAGAATATTAAAGCCGCATGCATCTCAAGATTCGTTTCCCAGTATTAGTTATCGAACAGTTTATCACCTAAGCAATTAGCCCTTACATAATTCACTTTTGACAAATTATCCCCGGACGGCTGAACCCCGCAACTTTTCTTTGACAATTTACTCCTTCTAAAAATACAATATATTTCATACGTATATATACAGTATTTCCACCAGTACTATGCAAATAAATTACTCTTAATAACGATAAATTTTTGCTTATTTTGAACATTTTAATAATTGAAATGTAGTTCGAACGTAAGAAATTTTAATAATCAGTGCAATAAAAGCTATCGCTACAAATCATGGTTGTAGTCCTAGAATGGTTGATAAACTCATAAAATATATATCGATATATTATCCCAATAAATTTTTGTGAACAAGTAATGCAGTAGGTATGCTATTTATTATAAAGGTTGAATAATAAAGACAACAATATTTTAAGAAATTGCAATTTAAAATAATAAATATCAATAAAAGTTATATGGAATATATAAACAAAAGAAACAGTTTTCCAAAAAGTAATAATGAGCAGTTTATTAGGTAAAATATAAAAATTACGACAAAACTTATATAGGAGAAACCGAAAGAAATGTGGATACTAGAATCAATGGACGTGAAAAACAGAAAAACAGAATATACGGATTAAGCTTCGAATTTTATTGACAATAAACATATTACCAATACCATATAACGTTCCCCTATGGGCCCTACGGCTATAAGGTTATTAAAATTATTAACTCACTTGAATAAATTGATTTGCTCCTGCCACCACAGTGAAGAATGGGGTAGGTTCTACAATTGCATTGAATTTAATGATAAACATTCAGGGGTTTTATGTAGGTGTTCAAAATTCATTAAATAATCGTAAATAAGGGCGAAATAGTCGTAAATAAGGGCGCCACTTTGTTTTTAACAATTATTAACAGAAAAATTAATAATCCAAAATGCTGTTATCATAGAGGCCGGTAAACAAAGAAACCGATTTCCAATCTTAATAAAAGAAGATAACATATCACCGACATAATTGCCATTAGGAAGAGTGAAGAAAGTTTTTCTAGGTGAAAATGGATTAACAAGAGTAGCATCAGTAACGACAAAAGAGAAAATATATAAACGACTAATCATGAAACTTATAGTATTGCCAAACAATGAGGAAGAAATGCAAAAGAACAAAAAGAAACACGAGAAGAAAAGGAGTGAACGAGGAATAAAGAAAACGACACTGACAATAATATGCTTATTCATCTTAATACAAGGAGAATTCGGCAAAGTTCTTAGTAAAATATCCACAGCCAGGATATTACTTGGAAAAGTTAGGTGATACGAGAAATGAGAGAGGAGAATTCGGAATGTAAATTAAATTTTCGAAAGAACAAATAGGAAGTGATTTAAGGCAAGGAAGCAAGGTAGTGCAGGAAATAAGACAATTATGCAAAAGAACAAAAGAGTTAGATGAACAAGCGCATTGCCAAACATTAATAAAGCATTTGGAATCGCAAAATCAAACGTTACACTAGACAATAGAAGGGTTGATACGAGGTGAAGAAAAAAGGCAGAAACGAGTATTGTTAGGAAAATTCTTAACAGCAGTATTTTGAGTAAATGAAGAAGTATACGGGGATATTGAAACATTGAACCAAAATCAACAAAAAATGTCAAAGGGAGCAAATCAACAATCCAAAATTATGATTTCAAGCATCCAGAGGATGGAGAAAAATAAACAAGAAATATAAGAGAAGACAAGGTAGTTTCGAGTCAAGGTCAATCAAATGATAGAATTAGTAAATGGGATGGAAAATGGTATAGAGCAATTGATGTAAACAAGTTGAACATAAGGATGTTGGGAACGTATCAAGTAGCAAGTAACTATTTGGGAGATTTAACTGCAATAAAATAGCATTAGTATTCAGCGGATAAAATGCAACTGATAAACGTTGAGAAAATTAAAGGGGAACTGCATGAGGCGTGTTTTGTAAATAGTGGTTAACATTATTGCAACATTGTTAGTGGTCCTAGTGACGGTGTTGGAGACGATGCTAGCGACACTTTTTGATATTGGGTAAGTTGCAAGCATGAGAAGTGATAACAGTAAATGCACGATCAGTTCTAATGCGATTTCGATTGATGAAAAGTGCTTAAATTCAATTAAACCTGCATAGCACTTAATAGTTAAAAAAATGTGTAATTAGCAAGGAATTGTTAAGATAATTTAAATTATTTTGTTATATTGATTTTATATCCTGGTATTTAAGGTTAAAAAGAAACATTCAAATAAATGAGTATAGAACGGCGGTATAACTGTACGAAAACGGTTGCACTGCTCCACTCCCGTTTGTGACATTTGAATTTGTCAAAAGTGGAAATAAAAATTAATCTCGCAAGTGAATCTGCGTTTTCCTAACAATCCCTCAACAATTAAACATTATCTGTCCAATAACGCCAACAAAAGTTTTAAAATATATTAGGAATGTTGACTATTGTTTGCTATAGTATGGAAATTTAATTATTCTAGCCATTGTTAATAGAATAGTCTGCTAGGAATATTTTAAGATAAAAATGGATATAGTTTGTATTATGAGCATAATTTACGACATTTTATGTAATACAGTAAAAACATAGCTGTACCTATATAATTTTCAAACTTTTACACATCATAAATATTTATTTTTTTTTGCTATAAAATTAAATATTGTAAGCTTTTACTTCAGTTACTATAGAAGTAGCGATATCTCATTTCTTTATTGCATACGAGTGTAAAACCAAATTTATTGAGATAAAATAAATACTTTTACAATTTTAATATTTCAATTTAAATATATTCAAAGTAATTACCTGCAACTATAATACCGTTATTTCCTTCCACTGTTTAAATGCTCCAAAGCACCCTTCCTTTGGAATGCTTGCAAAATATCTGTACAGCATAATCAATCTCTTCCTTAGGTTGGAACTTTTGACCATCTAGATTTTTTTACAAAAAATAGCTAAAAGTCACACATTGCTAGATCACGTGAGTATGGAGGATATTCTATCACTTTAATCTTTCTTTAGCCAAAAATTCAATCGTCGAACTCGATGTGTGTGATAAAGCGTTATCATGATGTGGCATAATTCCTTTTCTTTTTAGCAATCTGTTTAGAACATCTGGCAAACATCTTTGAACATACCATTTATCTGTAACACTTTTTTGTCAATTTATCTTAATTGCGTTGACTAAGTCTTTACACCTAAAGAAAACTGTGTACATAACTTTTTTCATTTGGGACGGCTTCTTTTTAGTGTCTTACAGAATTTATATCCCTCTCGAATTCTTTAAACGAGCAATAAACAGTAGCTAAAGAAGGTGCTTGCTCATAAAAGTCGAGTCCAAACCTTCTTTACACTCATATGTACTCAGATCTTTCCTAAGGCATTGTAAATCATTCTTCTAAAATGCATTCGTGTTAGATCCACAATTTGACTGCATTTTACAATTAATTAACAAAGTTTTAACAAATTAAATTTGATTAAATTAACACTACTGATACCTGTAGGTCTGAGGGAAACAAAAATGTCATTTTATATTTCATAGGATATTATAGTTAATTGTTTCTTAATAAATTCGGCTTTATCCTCGTATAATGCTTTTTACTTTTAATTAAATTATAACTGTATATAAAGCATTTACAGCGCAGTTAATTAAAAGCTTTAATAAGAAATACATAAAAGAAATAAGATTTTTAAGGAACTGCGCTGATTTTCCAATATTACGCAGAATTACTTTTTGATTGAAAGTATGTCATAGGTCGATAGCATTGGGGTAGGTTATATTAGCTGAAGATACACCATGCATTGAGGAAACGTCATTTGTGAACGTGTAAGGAAATTAAGGTAGAATGTCACATTTAATTTCTACAATTTTATTATAATTAATTGGCGCTTTTTATTCTTGTTTCATAAACAAAGTACAACATCTGGAAATTTACATGAAAGCAGCGTCTCTACTCACTATAGAAATACCAATTGTAGTATACAGAATCTAGGAATTTTATTGAGTCGTGTATTATGTATACTAAATACTGCTTCAGAGAGCCATTTTACTGATTTACACGCCCAGCAGTTTACCAACGTAAGGTGAGTAAATAAATTGATAAAATATTAAAGTTAGTTTGAACGCGAAATTTAACCCTCATAATTTGTTGCTTAAAGTGTTGTATACGCAAGAACTAAACTCATATAGTATGAGATATGTCATCAATTAATGCAAATGTAGTTAAATTGGAAGTTTTATAAATAAACCACAGTAGTAATCCATTAAACGACGCGAACATGTGTAGTCTAAGCGAAAATTGACTTTGAACTAGAAAAAAGCTCTTGCATTAACTTAAAATTACAAAAATATGCCTGAATACCTACATACGTAAATAAAGTAGGAACATTCTGGACGTGTATTTGCAACTCTTTTAGGATAACCTCAGATCATAGCTTCAAATCTATCTAGGTCCGCCATTTGTGAGACTTACTTAGAAAGAGTTCGACTCGAAAAACAATCGACCCTGTATTCAGGTAATACCTGAAAACCAAGTACTGTAATATAAATATCTATTTGTACAAAAATATTTAAAATAGACCTTTTGTAAATAAATAAAGCCGTGAACGGCGTGAACTTCTATTATAAAAACAAAAATTAATTTCGAACCCCAGCGACGTATTGGAAAATAACTATGTACACCATGTACACATCTGTTCATTCTTTCATACAGTTTAGTCAAAAATGATTGCAATCTTGAAAAGATTCTATTCCACCCTCTCCTCATATAATACCTCTTAGCAATCGCCACCAAAACCTTATCAACTCCAGAATTACAATTCGTTTTTAAACAAAATTGAATCAAAAATGTATGCTTTGTTGAAATTTTTTTCTATTTAACGTACTCTTATCGAACTCCGTCCACCGACTCCTATAAAAAGTATTTAATCTCGCAAGCAATTCCCTAATCGTTCCCTCCAAATTTAAGGGAAGTCCTGTCGTCACTTTTGAGTTATCATAGAAGCAAGATCTAGCAGATTCAGACAAGCATACATGATACAGTTAGACTGACAGGCATATAAACAAATAGAAGTCATACTAACATTAACATAAGCATGTTCAAATAACCCCAAAATGAAAGAATTTGGGAAATTTTAGTTCATTTCCATAACTTCCGTGTAACATCATATATCGGGAAAGCTAAAAATAACGAATTAACTTTTATTATCGAACTTATGGAATTTCTAAATGAGATCACCAAGGTGGAGTAAACCTTAAAGTTTACCAAAAAAAGAAGCTACTTCAGGCGCTCCCCTCAGATTTTAATAATTCTAAGATGTGTTGTAGGCAACTAAAATCTAAGAGACACGTAATTCTAGTTTCACATAGAACCAATAGTCCTTTTTAAATAAGACAGGCGCTAAAATGTGAATCTTAATGTTTAACAGAAATATAACTTCTGTTGATGCTCATATCTTATTTTGTGAATGACGACTACCCTTAAGAAGAAATTAAAGCTGACAAATATATTTTCTAATATACTGTAATCTTTTTGAAGGAATAAAAATGACGATAATAAAGTTTAATTATTTTGCGCTTTCGTGTGAATTGATTGTAAATGAGATTTGTGCCTTCTCATCAAAGAATACACAACGAAAAATAAAAGAAGAAACAACAAAAGTGATACTCATGCGAAAAATAGCATAGAAAACAAGACCGAAAAGAAAACAGTCAAAGAACTCAAATGACTATTGAGTTCAAGTGCAAATCTAGATGATGATAATGACCCTGCATGTCATTGCTGTGCAAACCTTTATTGTACTTTTAATGGATGCCGAATTTCCTGTATCAGATGCAAAATTTGGTTATATAATTCATGTGCATAAATAGACAATGATATGACGAGATAGTTCTCATTGGTGCATTCTATATAAATAAAATGGGTCTTCATTTCACGCCAGGAGTGCATTAGATTTTTTAATAAACTTAAAATTGGATAAAAATATATCAATAAGGTATATTTTCTATTTCTTTGTATCAGTAGTGTTTTTTGTTTGTCATACCATAGTCATTTTTGTTTTGTATAACTATCTAATTAATATTAAATATTAAGCGCTCCATATCGCCTCTACAAATAAAAGATTTTAATATTAACAACTGCTATCTCAAAAAGGGGGTGCCTGTGGTCCTTCTTCGACGACTTTACTTTTCAACCATTTAAAGTTATTAAAAGGTTCTTCCTATTATGCAAGGTCAGCTATAAGTGCGCCGGCAATTGCTGGCAGTGGATTTCTCTCGTTAAAATAACATAAAAGAACCTACGGGGTCCGGTGATGTAAGGTTTCTTATTAATAAAGATACGAGAAAGAATCATTAGTTTATTTTGACAATTTAAACGAATTAACATTTTCTTCTGAAGTTTGGTGGTTATTTTTGTTCAATAAGGATCTTTACTAGATGTAAATTGCGTGTTTCAAAATTGCTTACAATTATTTTAACCATTGCTTTTTCTTATCGCCACATTGTTTTTTCGTATTTAATAATTTGATAGGATATTTAAAATCTCCCATACCTGTGGTAAAAATATGGTACCATGGTTTTATATCGAAAATGTGAAGCGTTTTCAGGTTTTTTCTCTGACCGTGCAACTTAGGTGAGCCATAAACAAAAATAAATAAATGAATAGTGTTGTAGGTTACTTCCTAATTTGTAGTAAGGGCGGCTGTGGAAAACGCACCAATCTAATTCTCTTGGTTAATGAGGAGAAACACTAATTCAATAATTCAATTGAACATTTAAAAATACGTAAGAAACTCATAGCAAGTGCTGCAAGTGGCAACCGTTTTACTTCATGAAAAATTGAAGCGTCGAAGCAAAGACCGCAGAACATTCTCAGGCAGTTAGGCGAACTTTTAGCTGACAAGAATGCATCTTCAGTTCTCTGCCCTAAATTTTCTACTGCGTCTATTGGTTGTGAATACACAAAATAAATCGCCAAAAGTTACATCCATTGACAAAGCAGGCAATGGCACTTGAGCTCCTCTACCGATCAACCTCCCAGCATATGCCTTATTCAAAAATTCTCGTGACACGTGGCTAAAGTTTAGTGTTTCAGTTCATATTCTCTGAAACCAAACATCTATTCTAGCAGGAAAATCTTACGGTAGAAGGACTGAGTTGTTTAAAAATGGAACGGAATAGTTGCTGTTCTTTTCATTGATTTAAATTTCCTCGTGCAGCAATTGAACTTGTGCAGATTTCTGGATTACTTTCAATTTCAATTAAAACTCGTTCTTTTACTGTAAGAATTCTCGCGATACATTGGCGGTCTTCATTAGTTGTAGGTTGTTTGAAAGATCCTGCAGTAAAGCAGAAGAAATTGATACACACTTGTACTAGTATGCTTAAAATTCAGTACATAATGCCATATTTCTTAAGACACCGTTCTGCGCTGCTGAATGTTGAAGAATTACGGACTTACCGGTTTGGAAATTCTACATGCTAGAGACGCTGGGCTATATGATAACTTACAAAGCCTCTGCCCAACATCATTATCATGTAAGTAACCTCATTGAAATTTAATTAAACATTTTTACTCACAAAAGGTGTAATTAAACATGTTTGACTCACAAAAGCCAAATGATGTCCGAAAAACTAAATCGGTTGCAATTATGAGAATTTTACAGGCGGCCATGCGATCATTACATGTATGTTAATTTGTGGGATGCAAATTATGTTTTCAATGTATGGAGAATCTTAAATTCCCCATCAAAGTTATCAAAACTGAAAAAACTGGAAAGTGGCGACAAGAAAAATCAATAGCGCCCTCTGATTAAACCAGTTGCAAACAAGTTTGAAACACAAAATTTACATCAAATAGGGGCTCTTGACTGAACAAGGCGAACTGTCGGACTCCAGAAAAAAATGTCGATTTGTTTAGATTTTATAAATATAATTAAAGATTCTTTGTCACATCTTTAACCACAGATATCTAGGAAATCACATATCACCAAACCATACTATATAGGAATATTTTGTTACTTTAACGAGAGTACGCACTGACGAGGGTTGTCAGTGGACTTATGACTCACCCTGTATAGTCAAATAGGGATAGCGCTTAAAAAATGTGCTACTATATCTGTTCTTTAATGTTTAATAATAAAAGAAGTGTTTTAGAATATAAAGTCTTTGACATCTTAAATATTAATTTATGCCATCGAACAAAACTGGGAGTTTATTGCTGTTAGAAGAAATTATGTCTGTTTATTTGTTTTGTAGGGAAGCTTTGAGATACAGAGATTCCTTTAACCCTATTAGCTTCAATTTCTATGGCTATTGCGCCATTCGAATTAGAATTTAGCAGAAAGTTAAGGAATTCCGCACCGGTAGTGATTTTTGAAGTGCCAAACATTTTAACTTTCTTATCCGAGAAAAATGCATGCTTTTAAAGTCAGATTCAGAGAACACATTAAAAGGTCGGATTTGAACCTACGTCCTATAGGCAAGCAAACATACTAATCGCTATCTCAAACGAGGCAGGCTTTTATTGTGTCTCATATTTTAATTTTTAATTTTAAGATATATAGTGCGTAATTTTTGAACTCATACTTCATAAATAGTCAATACATCTACTTACAAAATAATTTTGCTGTCTTTATTGCGAATATTATAGTCAGTTTCAAGTTTTAGATGCAGTACAAGTTAAATAGGAAAATAGCACATTGTTGCCAAGCGTTTTTACGTCTAAAGCCGATAGTATCCATTGCACCACGTAAAGGAAAACTCTGAAGGTTATTTATTGATGTACATATATTTCAAGCAAAATTTTATATTGTTACTAATGAACAAAAACAATTTTACATTTTATATAGATAGGGAGTAAGAATCAATATTTATTAAAGGGTTAAACGCTACTTATTAAGTTTAAACTTTTC
>JAHWXV010947907.1:0-16394 GCA_024586415.1 Phrixothrix hirtus | reverse complement strand
ACTGACAGAGTCGAAAGCCTTTGACAAATCACAAAGAGTAACAAAGGCATGTTCGCCACGTTCAAATGCTTCAACAACAGCAGCCACAACGATACTGACACCCTGTATTGTAGATCTCTTCGTTCTAAATCCATACATTTGCTAATGAACGCGTCGCCATAAATTCAGTAATATCTTTACTTTATATACGTCTAGCATTTTAGAATAACGCAACAGCTGAGTTATGTGTTTATAGTTCATTCATTTAAAACGACACGTTTATCTGGTTAGGTATTATAGGGATCCTCAAACAACTTATAAGCATACTTTTAAATGCGTTTTTCTTGGAAAAAACAAGGAATTTTTCTATACTGAATTTTGTCTTGATTTAGAACTACGAGAGGGCGTTTTTATATTGGCGGAATGGATGGGTTACTGAGGGGTCAGACTACGTAAACCAATTGCAACGTCTGGCTAGATGGTTTATTGCTATAAATACCGAACCGCATCATTATTGAATTAGTGGTGTTTGAGTGATTGTCATTTAAACAAGTCATAACGTGAAAAGATTTTCAATATGAGTAAAGTTCAATATCGTGCCGTTATAAAATTCTTGACAGAACAAGGTAAACCAGTAAAAACTTTTATACAAGATATGCCAGCGATTTACCAGCACTCTTGTCTTACGAAAACCACGACATATAAATGGCATAACCTGTATAAGCAACGTGCACGTCCGCTAAAGTGGTTTAAAGTGCAGCATCAGCTGGAAAGCGCCTTGCGACCATATTTTGGGATACTGCAGGAATCTTGCTCATCGACTATAAAGAAAAGGGTGTCCCTATAGCGGAAGAAGATTATGCTACACTCTTAGAACGATTAAGGGATTCCATTAAAGAAAAGAGAAGAGGAAAACTTGCCAAAGGTGTGTTGCTTTTGCACGAAAACGCGCCCGTTCATCGAAGTCGAGTTACACAAGCCGCCTTGCATGAGGTATTAAATCATCCACCCTACAGTACAGGCCTGGCCCCAGCGATTACTATTTGTTCCCGAATATGAAGGAAGAACTTCGATGAAAAATATTTTCGTCCGATGATGAAGTAAAAACTGCAGTTTCAGCGTACCTTGAAGACAAAAATGAATTATATTTTTCACTGGTATAAATAAATTAATAGAACTGAAAAATGTATTAGAGTTAAGGAAGAATACATTGAAAAATAAATATAATTCTTTGTTTTTATTTCCCCACTTTATCCCCCATTCCACGAATATAAAAACGCACACTCGTATCACTGCCTAGATAGCCCAAGTTTGTCGGTACGTTTTAAAATTGCCCTGTATAATTAGTTTAAGGAATTTTGTAATGGTTAGTAACACTGACATTTTGACATTTGAATATAAAAGTTTTGTCAATTTTCTATTTAATTTTGACAGTTAATAAGGTTAACGGTTAATGTAGCCAACCTTTTAAAATAATATATTCCGTGTTAAAAAGAAAGCCGTTATGAACTCCAATGGGTTTCGTAATGAGCTCATTTTGATACGTAAATAACTAAATCTCATTATAACAGCCATTCGTATGCTATAATATTTCAAAACTCACCCAAAATTTTATCAGAGAGTGTCTACATTAACCAAAAATAATTATATTTATCCAAATTCCATGTTTATTCAATGCAAACTATAAAATTATTTATGTTTATTTCAATAAATACTTTACAGTTATATAAAATGGATAACTTCTACAAATATCAATTAATTGTCTATTTACAAAACTCAATCATATCATTGCCAACCCAAGAAGCTATACATAAAAACCTTAAATCACCAAGGCATTCAAAGGGCGATCCAATTAGTGCTTTAGAATTTTAAAGTGAAATAGTGGCAACATTGTACATGCGAAAACCATTCTTATTTGAAAGTCGTGTAGGTTAGATTATTAGAAAATATTTACCATGGAACAGTTTAACGCGACAAAAACGTTGCGAAATTATAAAAGTTTATTATCGCAAACAATGCTGTACAAAGCACCCTTGGTGAAGGTAACGTGGACGTTATGGTCCATATCATCGACCAAGTGAGCAAACCATTCATAGTGTTGTCAAGAAATTCGAAGATGGATTAACGTTGCTGGATAACCCAGCAGTGAGAAATGCGAACAATATTGAAGTTGTAAGACAAAGTGTTCGAGACAGTTCAAAGTCATCTGTCTAACAGACGTTGTTATCAGCAATTGAATCTTACATATAAATCAACCTGGAGGATTTTACGAAAGGATTCGAGTTTGTATCCATGCAAAACTCAACTAGTTCATCAACTAAAGCGTACTGCTAACTGTTTTCGTCAAGAGTTTGCTGCTTGGGTGTTCAAACATCTAACTGAGGATCCACCTTTCAACTTCTGTAGGGTTCAACGATGAGGCCCGTTTTTGGTTGAATGGCTATATTAACAAACAAAACTGCCGAATTTGGGGCGAGGTGAATCTTCAACCATATACAGAAACAGCTTTACATACGGGGAAAGCTACAGTATGGTATGCCAGTCATGCTTGTGGTGTCATTGGGCCTTATTTCTTCGAGAATGCTCGAGGAGAACATGTCACTGTAAATAAAGTTCGTTATCGGAAAACGTTTATCGATTATTTCTTCCCGATTGTTATTGAAAACCAACTACAGTAATTATTACTGCAACAACAAGGCGCTACGTGGAATATTTCCAACAAAACCATCGCATTATTGCAAGCTCAGTTTGGTGATAACGTTGTTTCAAGAAATGGTCCTGTGATTTATCGACCAAGATCTTGTGATTTGATGTTGTGCGACTTCTTCCTGTAGGGTTATATGAAGTATGTACAAGGTCTAGACTAACAGTCCAACAACAATTGAGGATTTAAAAACTAACATCAGGAAGGTTATTTGTGGGATACCGACCGGAATGTGTGCAAACGTAGTGATAAATTAGACCGGTCGAATGCGCTATTGTCAGAAAAACCGCGATGCACATGTGAACGATGTAATTTTTCAAACATAATTATAATTAGATGCTGTTTTGAATAAAATAAAAACATTTTGGTTGCGGAAAAATGTTTGCTTTATTTCATTTTAAAATCCTAATGCACTAATTGGATACCCCTTATAAAGATTTTTTGAAATTTTAAAATTTAAAACTTGCAAATTAGATAAAATAGTATAAAAAAACTCGTTTCATAAAGTGTTTTATTGCACTCGTCACTATCAGAAAACTTACGGCTTCGCCGCTCGTTTTCAAAACTTTGACTCGTGTAATAAAATCAAACTTCTGAAATTAATTTATTAAATTAGTATAACGACTATTAAATTTACTTGCTTGAAAATAACATGTAGTACTAAACTATTCCATGGCGACGTATAAAAATTTTAGATGTATGCTCTAAATGATATAAACGTTCTTTAAATTAAGTAATTCTCATAATTTTCTTTATAGATTTATTTCCTTTTAAATAAGTCATGTAAAATAATATTTTTCAATTAGGATTATGTATATAACTATAGAGTAGTCGAAACGTCAATTAAATACTAATTATGGAAATTAATTTTTAATATTTGAAGAACATATAAGGAAAAATAAAGCAAGTAGTTATTAAATGCGGTGTATTTTTTAGTATAACAACCTTCTCCTAATGGTTTTCAATAACAAAATTTGGTTTGATATCCTAAAAGCAGAAACATTATTATCTACAATGATCTGAATGACCAAAAAAAATTGTTTTCGTATATTCAGTAAATTCATTTATTTTATAAGATGAAAGTAATTTTTGTTCATGCTTTACCATGTAAGAGTATCGTCAAAAATAACCGGAAATAGGAAAAAATTAATACGCATTGGTTTTATATTGCTGGTTCTTTTTGAGAGAATCTGATGTATATATGCTCAAATATCACAGTCATTAGATACACTTAAAAAAAATTAGTGTACTGTAACAGGGTTTTTGATTTTATCGCTTATTTATTATATAATTTGTCATTATTTTTTTTTGGAATAATTGTTTAGTAATATATTAACCCTTATACTCAAACTTTGTTGAATAATGGTATTTAAACGAATCCCACATTTACAAAAATTATTGCAAAAAACAACATTTTTCTAAAATTTTGTAAACTAATGTAAAATAGTATCAACCTGAAATTATATTACTTAATTTTTTTAATTTTTATACAAAATAATCTTTGTATCGTATTCATCAATTTTAAAAATATACCATCTCTAATTTTCATTCAAATATATGCCAAATTAAAATTTTGCGCGGTCTCAAAGTCCTGTAACAAAAGTTCCGATTATATTTATAAATTCTCAATGTTGCGTTTTACTTCAATTTTCGCTTGTAACAATGTTATGTTGAAATATAATTCTGGTTAGTGTAATTTGTTATTCATATTTAATTTATTTATATTCGAACTTTGTTTGAACAGATTTTATTAATCCTTAGAATAAATATTTTTGGATGTAGCTGATTTTAAGTACTGGGTCAGGTAACTCAATATTTGGCATTGTGGCCTCTAAGCACACAGGCAAGGTTGAATATTTTGCGGTCGACGAAAAATTTTAAAAGCGCCTTATTTTCGGATAATGAAATAAAATCGTAAATGCTGTATTAATGTCATGGTATGAAAATTTGGCGAACGAGAGTAAAGAAAATTTTCCTAAAGATTTAATCACAAACACAAAAAAACAAAACAAGCGACTGTTTTGAATCGCGTTTTTGTCATCAATATATACCTTACTTTCGGGTAACGTCCACTTAGTAATTCAATTAATTTTTAACGTATTTTGTTAAAATACATTTATGCATAACTGGGCGTTAAAGTGTACTTTATGAATAAGTTTATAGACGTCAAGTACAAATTTATGACCCACGGACACTATTATGGCCCACGGGTGATAAAGTTAACTTTCTAACCCGGTATGTGTTACTTTATCGCCTATGAGTCATAAAGTTTCACTTAATGCTAAAAAACTTATCCATGAAATATATTGTACGAGACTGGATCAATTAGTACCCGTGTTTGAACACAGGTGGCGTTTCTTAGGGAAGTAGACATTACCGTCGTATATAGACATCCTTCGAACGACACCATACCGAATTTCACACTGATTCATAGGTTAGTTTTTATTTGGCAGCCGGTTGTATGATACGTGTTTAGTGTTTTTCGATAAAATGGAAAAAGAACAATATCGATCCGTAATTCGTTTTTTATTTTTGGATGGAAAAACATTCGAAGAAATAAAAATGAAGTTGGATGCTATCTACGGGGACCCATCGCCATCTATGACAACCTTAAGATATTGGTACAGCGAATTTAAACATGGTCGTACAGCTTGCCGCCCGGAAGACGTGGTTATCGAGAAAATCGTTGAAAAGGTCCACGATATGAGTGTCGTAGATCGTCGAACTAAAGTGCGCGGAGTAGCAGAGGCCCTAGGCATGGCGTACGGAACGGTAATCAATATTTTACATAATAAATTATGTGTAAGAAAGCTATCGGCCCAGTGGATACCACGATTGCTGACGGTGGACAACAAGCTGCATAAGACTATCACTGCCGAGGCAGTGTTTGGAGCTCTTCACGCGAAATTAGCAGGAGTTTTTGCATCGAGTCGTCACCGTTGATATAATCTGGATACATTGTTATACGTCAGAGAGCAAAAGATAATCCTAGCAATGGATTTTTTCAGGTGAATCTGCTCCGAAGAAAGCAAAGACGGCCCCGTCGGCCGGAAAGATCATGGCCGCGATTTTTTGGGATTCTAAGGGAATAATTCACATGAACACTTTGCAGAAAGGAAAAACGATAACAGGGTAGTACTATAGTGAATTATTAGACCGATTCGATAAGAAATTAAAGGAGATACGGCCTCATTTGGCTAAAAAAGGTGTCATGTTTCATCACGATAACGTATTAGCATATTCATCCGGAATTGTCGCGACCAAATTACATGAATTAACGTACGAATTACTGCCTCGCCCACCGTGCTCGTTCGATCTGGCTCCCTGCGACTTCTTTTTGTTTCCCAGCATGAAAACTTGGCTCGATGGGAAAAAGTTCAACTCAAACGGAAATGTTACCGCCGATACACAAGCTTATTTTGCAGAGTTTAACAAATCGTACTTTTTGGAGGGTTTAAGGAAGTGGCAAAAGCGTTGGGAAAAGTGTATAGACCTCAAAGGGGATTATGTTGAAAAATAAAAAAATTTAATTTGCAAAAAATTTACATCTTTATTCATAACGAATGTGTAATTTTTTGTTAGCTAGTAGTCAATTTTTCTTGATTAAGAACTCAGTTAAATCTCACGTGGAATACGTAAAATCTGGGCCTGAGGTTATTATTACTATGCAACAGCTCTTTTAAATTATTAAATGAATTCATTCAATTCGTTCAACATCAAAATTTTTAATTATGGAACAAGCAACACCTATGGGTGCTGCTTAGGGCCGAAGCGTTTGCAGTGGACTTCCCAACGATGGAAGTTTGTATGGTAGATTTGCACTATTCACTTTCAGTCACAGTTTATTTGTTATATTTAATATTTAATTAATTTTTGATATTAGGCGGTGAGTGATTAGCAGACGTATTGTGCCGTGGACGCGAGTGTAGCAATTTAAGTATTTTCGCTAATTTTAAATAATAATCAATATCATTGTATAAAAGGTTTAGCATGCTATCGTTCTTAATTAGATTATCAATATTCTGTGCACGTCAATATATATGTTCGTAATTTTAATTTGAATTAAATCAAAGTAATACGATGACATCCTCATAATTTTGTGAACGTAAACACCAAATATAGGACGTGCATTCATTGCAATTTTTAATTTGTTTAATAAATGCGCTTGTTGAGTATCAATCTTTTAATACACTATAAAACAGTTCTTTGAGTTCCGAGTTTGAAATATATTCTGTATCAGCAATTGTATAATTAGTGTATAATATGCCAAACAGATTCAATCCAGGTACAAATAGTTAAGGCTCTTAGCAAGCATGGGAAATGGAGGTTATGTATCTGATATGTTTCTCCTTGTGCCCTTTGATTAGGAAACCTTCTCAATTTTGACGTTTGATAAGTTTCAATCATTAGGTAATCTTTTCATCGCAATTTTGTAGGTAATAATCAAAAACCCGTCGCAAGCTAAGGTATTGGAAACTTAAAATTAAATTAACGATATTTAGGGTAGCTATTTATAAGGTCTAATTTAAACTTTTGGTCAACATATAGTTTAATTTTAATTTGTTGCTGTAAGCAACTTTGCCTTGCTATATGTTGTATACAAAGCATTGTGCGCAATTGCCAATAGATTTTTTTAATTCCTTACAAATTCTATCAGATTTTTGGTCAAATAAATTGGTTGATAAGCAATGAAAAACATTTATGCAAGGAACCCTCCCAAATGTCATTTCCACCTTTCCCATTATTGTTTCGAGTTTTATTTTTATTAGTCTACTTCATATTTTCTGTGTTACATTGCACATTTCTAATGATTGCGGTTATTTTTCTGTATCATGAGGTGACTCTCATTTAATATTTTTTGGTCAGAAAATATTTTTCTTACACATCACGATTAGTTTCTATTTTAGACATATTTCTATTACTACAACCCTTTAACACTGTTTGACCCCTGACTTTAAGGTTCTAGTTCACTCGATCAAAAGTTATTAAGTTTTTCAACCAACATACACGGGTATTAAAATGGTACATGTATTTCATTATCAACCATTAAGCAATGCAACGGTTTACCGGGGAAATTGTTTTAAACAGTAGTAACGGAGAGTTCTTCCTACAGCAGGGGTTCTGTGGTTAATAACTTCGGATACGGGTAGGCATCATCTACCAACGATTATCCTAGGTCGAAATCGTAATCTTATTGACCCTCCAAATAAACTTACGCGGAGGTTACTACCTAGGATTCGACTGCAAATTTAGTATCGACGGGAGACTCAAAAATGATTAGGTTCGCTATATTGGTAGTTCCACTTCTTCCAAGTTGGAGTAACTTCTACCTACTTGTGGAAACTAAATATACGCTATGCGAAACTCAATTCACTATTTTATGTAATTCCCCCTTCACTGACCTTTAATGAGTTTACGACGACAATCATGAAGTTCACGTGAACCATTAGAAAATACTGAAAAATCATTTGTAGAATTATTATCGAAATTTTTGGCCATGTAAATAAATAATATTTTCAAAAACTATAGGATGCTAAGTAGCAAAGTGCATTTTATTGAATCCGACATTTTGTATGGTACGCTTCGCAATTAAAAATGTATAGCTTAGCGCACGTTTCTAGAGTAGCAAAATTTTTCTCTTGAGTTTGCCTCTCAATTTTTCTATTGATTCTCATAATCATTCTTTTAAAATGTTACAGTAATGGCCAATTATTGCAAAATTTCTAAGAAGACAGCACATCTAGAAAATCAAATTACGGATTTCTTGAAATTTTCATTCAATGTGTGATGTTCTTCTTAAAAGTGAAATAAGATTTAGTTACTTTGTGTACCGCGCATTGTATATAGAAGGTGTAATACAAGTCAATTAGTTTCAAAGAACGCCAAATATTTATCTTCATCTACCTTCAAGATCATTCGTTTATAAACTAAGGAAAATATGAGAAAATGATGCGAACATAGAAATTAAGGCGATGGAATATATATAAATTTTAAAAATTTACACAAATAAAGTATTTTTAAAACATTGGGCGTTGCCTAATAATATGTCAAACATAACTTGTATTATCTTCAACATACTTTTTAGGTCGCCCAACCTTTCGTTTAATTCAAGGTGTTCTTTATAACCTCTTTATTTATACATCAAAATTTTTATATACGTATTATTTTAAACATATTTTACATAGCTTACACACTAACGACCTTTAATGCCTATGAAGATGAGGACTCGATGTTCCCTGAAACTAGTTGACGTGTATTATACATCATATAATTAATACATTGACTATAAAGTTACTTTTCGAATTTTTATCAGTTCCAAAGAAAGCATCTCGTATTTAGGGGAAGAGTTCAAGCTATCTATAATTCAATTTTTCAAATTTAATCGCACCCTCAATTTGAAGAAGTTATGTATATCAGTTTCATTCACCAAAGATAATAAATCACCAATTTTCCATCTTAATTCCATAATATAATAGCTACCGGTCAAACATTATGCCTTGAACTTACTTGATGGACTTTCGCCCTGCGTTATCTTTTGCAACTTGCTTTAATCTTGGTCACACTTAGAAATCAATTTTCAACGCAAGATCCTATGCGACAGAAAAATTCACAATAACGTTCGCTTTGCCAAGAACGTTTTAAATTCCCATCAAGCGCTCACATAGCTCAGGCATTATTAGTTGTAAAATTTCTCACAGCATAATTTACTTAGAGTTATTGTATTGAGAGAATTGAACCTTAGCGACAATGTTCCACTTAATGCAATAAATTGACGCCATTTTTGCAAAATAAAGCCTATATTAAACGATACTTGAATAATATGCAGATTGCTGCTATGTACATCTATCTTGATGTATAGGTCCTGAAAAAATCTAAAAATAAACCATTTCCTTAAATTTTCGTTTATTAAGCTATCCTACCCTCCACATTCATTTTTGTTGCCATCAAGGCAGGTTAATCGTCCTTCGTGAGCCGTGCTTATAATGAGCGCTTTGACCTAGTGACAGTTAATATTTACCCATTTCTCCCGGTTCTGCGTTCGTAAATTTGTTTGCTTGAGAGAAGCGCGTAGTTTTACTCAAATTAGTTTCAACATCTATTGCGCCTTAGGCTCCTTACTTTTGAGTAGATAGATCGGATACAATAGAAAATGCTGCTAGCTGCTAGCTCAGTTACGAATATCAGAATGCCCAAACCACCAAAATTAAAATTAAACAAGTTGAAGAAAAAATGCAAAGAATACGAAACGAGATATAATCCTACAAGGGTGTGATCAAGAAAGCAGAAGAAAGAATAATGAAACTTCTGGACGAAATGAAAAGGTCGGAATACGCGCACAAGAACGAAGGTTCCTCCCAAAGCAGACCAAACAGGAAGAAAATTCCCAGCAAAATCAGTACCATTGAAGAAGATCACATCCAACCCATGGAATGGCATGAATGCTACCCAAAAAGAACGCTCACAGAAAAGTGAAAATTCAAGATATTTCCCTCCGTTGAAAATACCACCGCCTAGGGAAGACACCTCAGAAGGGACCAGAAAAGCCACCTCCACTGATAGTCCTCAGAGATAAAGACCGATATGAGGAACTAAAGCTAGTTTCTGAAGAAAATAACATAAAAATTACAAAGGCAATAAATGCACAAGAACGCATCAAGTTTTTCGCTAAGAACTCAACGGACTACAGGCTCCTAGTTGGGATCCTGAATGAAATGAAAATACCATATCATATATTTCAACTGAGAACAAAAATAGAACCTAAAATCGTTCTCCAAGGTGTCCCGGAGGCCATCTCTACACAAGCAATACAATTAGGAGTATAGGTAGCCGATACAAAAAGTTCCCACTGATTCTCATTAATATCGCCAAGAACGAAGAGGGTAAGGAAACCTACGATGTCTGCGAAGTGCTAAACATAAGAGTAGCCACTGAGTGCAAACCCAGGCTTACCAAGGCAACTAAGTACTTTCGTTGCTAGATATTTGGCTATGCGGGCTACCGATGCACCGCGTAGTACCGGTGCATGCAATGTGAAAAAGACAAGACATCAAAGGCTAAGTGTTGCAACTGCGGAGGTGATCACCTCGGCAGTGCGCGCTCCTGCCCATAAAATCTGGAGCAGGTAAAACAACAGAAGTATAAGATGCTGAGGTTAAAAAGGGCATATCTTATGCGGATGAAACGCCAAGAGGCAAGGCCGACATCAGAGTCACCGCAAATCGATGAGACCCTCATTTAGAGGCTAATGATGAAGGTGTTCCCTTCCATAACCGAATTAATCAAGAACCCCTGAAGTAAATACCAATTTGCGACCTGGAATACACCGGAATGATCTTGAAACTTGTCGAAAAGTCACCTTCTATAATCCAAGCAAGTGGAAAAATGATGTCTGGAGCATTTCTTCCATGCCTCGGCTAGCAGATCGGTAGGTGCTTCCATTCCACAAAGCGCCGATCGAGAGTTGACGGATGTACTCGCCAACATAGTCTTCATTCTTTGCTTCCCTGGATATCTGATAAATGTGAATTCATAGATCCTTTCGTATTAATTTTTGACCTCTTTTGATATTCTCCTCGATAACAACAATAAAAGCATGGCTTAGACAATCCTTATGATCAATAGATTCCCAAAGAATAGCAATAATTAAATCATTTTAGTTAATTTTGCGAATTATATTTAATATTTGTTCCAATTGTAGAGCTTCAAGTACACCCAACGGCGCAAAAATGTAACTCTAAGTTAATAAACTAATAAACTAATAAACTACACAACCCATGCAGCCTCTCTTAAAAACAACAGTTTTTGAAAAGTGCTTTTAACGTTTATTAATTATTTACTCTATATTGTCTGTTAGGAGAGTTTTCCTGGCCGTTTTAAAATTATAAAGGGATAGATTAGTGACGTAATATTAAATTTATAAGGATATTTGACGTAAAAATTCATTATTGAACAACCTCATTTTTTTGTAAGCAACTAAAAATTAAGTACATTTTGGTTTCTTACAAATTAAAAAAGGTAGCTTTATGCCTTCGTAAAGTTTCATTTCTATCAATGGAGTAAATTAACCTTACGCCTCCAAAAAAATAATTTTTTCATTTTATAATTTGAATTACTGAACTGCCGTATTTAAAAAAGCTTATGAAATCAATCTCCCAAAGATTTGTTTACAATTTTGTATCAACTTCGAAACTTAATTTTCAACAATATGAAAATAAGTGAAAACCATTTTCCAAGAATTAAAGCTCTACAAACATAAGAGTAGACATGATTCTAACGCATATTAAATTAATTAATTTTAAATTCAATAATTGTATTGGTAACACATTCTTAATAAAATACGAGTAATAATCAAGAAACATTACTGCTGCAGATACCCATCTAAAAATATAGGAAATACTCTAACATTGGTTAAAAATTTAATTAAATTTTTTAATTCGTTCGTAGTACCCCAAGTTTGGTAATCAGAAAATATTTGGTGCTTAGTACTGAATACCCTCTAATGGAACAAGTTGATTAACACAACAACGTCTGCGTGTGAAATGGGAAAATTAACACAAAACGAAACTATTTGAGTTGCTCTTCTGTTAGTGACAGTACGATAAAACTCCCAACACCTTTCCCATATATTTCATATCATTTAAATCCAAATTTCAAGAATTAGATCAAATTTAATGTTAGTATAATTCGTCGTAAATCTACTTCCAGCTTCTAACAGAATTTCCAACAATAAAAGCTCGATTCTAAAACTCCACTAAAAAGCTCCGGACCCGCAAGTGTCTCCGCTCTCACCCTAATCTAATACATATCAGCAGGAAAGTGTCCAGCTGTCGTAGACTCCCCTGTCCTGCTAGGTTTGTCACCTCCTGCTGATACCAACTGCTACAGACATTAATTAATATATACTCGGAGGAAATGTAATTATTTCCTGAGAGAGAACTTTGCAGTAACATCGAATTTAAATGTTTCTTACGCTTACAAGTTAATTTTTGTAATTGAGATTGCAACAGTTTCGTCTTTTAGTGTTAATTATACAATTATACAGAAAACGCGTTCAAGAATTTACTGTCACCAAAATGTACATGTAAATATTTTAAGTTACGACAGAGAAGTAAAAAATGTTAAATCTAAATACGAGACAAGTACGTGCTGAAATAAAACTTACAGGATTTATAAGATGTCAAAGCAACAGGTTTGAGAGACATCTCCCTTCTGTTTAAAATTAGAAGCTTTTGTAAATATGTTCTCCGCTTGTAAGCCTAAAATACGAATGAAAATAAGTTTTTAATAGCATAATCAAAAGAAGGAAAATTATAAAAGATCTGTAATTTCATAATTAATTAGGACTAATTTAGGATTTTCAAATGTAAGCAATCATCTTTGTCGTTAATATATGTCAGAGGATCTACAGATCATGTTTCGTTCTGTGGAACTTATCAGTCCAGAGCCCTCAGCGGTCACTGTCAACTATAAAACCAACTTTTAATCACACTGTTGATGTGATATGAAATAAAATGGCAACGCCATCAGAAAGATGAGAAAACTGTAAAATGTTCACATCAGAGAAAAATTCCACATCTGCCTAGAACTAATTAACAATTATTAAATATTGTAGTCAATACAAAAAGCTAAATCCCGATTTCTTTTTAGTTTAAAACACATAATCCAGTGCTTTTTAAAATCATATCAATGAAAAATTTTGAAACTTTCCACTTGACATATTGAAGGCTAAGGTGTAGGACGTAAACTATCCCTAGGTGCAAAATTGCTTTTAAATAATTCATATTAGCTTCCGCATATGAATTGCTAGTTGTACGGTTCGATTCTCGTGGCATGGCCTCATGTTAATTCAAAGACATGTCAGCCATGTATAACTGAGACCTTTTTATACTTTTTTCTTTTTGTCAGAATTAATTTAAACCTACAATAGATGAGGAAGAGACATCACCTGATAAAATATCTGAAACGGAGCTGATGGATATTGTGGAAAAAAGATAACTCAGAAGAGAATCGTAATTGGAAACCTAAGAGATCTTCATAATCAGAAAATCTATTTAGATTGGGACCAGCAGACGACAACTGGACAAAATATGTGGGAAGATATAAGAATTTACCATTTACTGACCGATAGCGCTTGCAGTAAGTGATTGATCTCAACAGTTGACCACATGATACATTCTTGCTTCTAGTTGACGACCATTGCGGAAAAACGCATAAACGTTGGTCCGCGATACCAATTTTCACGTGAAAATAAACGGCTATTAGCAAATACTGAGGAGATGAAGAAATTATTCGGTTTGATGACATAAATGGGTTTAGTAAGGCTTGGAACTCTATCAGCCAACTGGTCAACAAACTCAATTTATCGATAAGAAATTCCACGTTCAGTAATGTCAAAAAACCGTTACCAATTATAATTGTGTATGATAACGATGAAACAGTTAGCATTTTCGCAAAAATTCAACCACTATTGGATACACTGGAAATGCAATTCAAAAATATAGCGAAGATTTTGTGATTGATAAGATGCTGATAGCTTGGAGAGATCGTCTCACCTTCAGACAGTATCTTCCTAACAAAACACACCATTATGGAATAAAATTGCTATACCTAGGTCCTATATGTGAAGGCCTCATCAGATTAGGATGGCGGCTTAAATCTGCCTAGCATTCTTTGAAGAACTCCTACATCAAGGTAGGATCTTGTGTATGGATCATCTTTATATCGGTTACGAGTTGGCACAAAATTTCCTGGCGAAGTAAACCCATCTGGCAGACACACCTAGGGCAAATGAAGGGGTATCATGAAAAGTTCCACTTGCAAAACTAAAACGCGGAGGACTTTCTCGCAGGAAGACTAAAATGGGGCTGTTTTTAATTGGCAAGACACTCAGGATGTTCGACACTTGTCAACAAAACATCCACCATCCTTAGCATTTAGGACGCAACTAGATTTGAACATGCAACAAGTTGCTAATCA
This sequence comes from Phrixothrix hirtus, assembly GCA_024586415.1. Lineage (NCBI taxonomy): Eukaryota > Metazoa > Arthropoda > Insecta > Coleoptera > Phengodidae > Phrixothrix > Phrixothrix hirtus. The sequence goes on along the minus strand of JAHWXV010947907.1, from coordinate 1,735 downwards.
GCCTACTCCATCTAACACTACAGTGGGTCGGATCATAGCTTTTACTATAGATAATCCAAAACATTCTTGAACCAGCATGCCGAACTTTGATATAAATGCACCTCGCACTGATCAAGCTTTAAATCGCATAGTAACAAAACGAGGGAAAACATCTAGGCGTAATAAATCAGGGTGTACAACAACGAGAAATCCAGAATCGATTTGCCTAATCAGGTGGACTCGTATAATACGACCCTTCGTAAAGTGGTGAGGTGATACAGAAAACTCAGAATGGAACGCATATTAGGAATAGCATTGGTTGTATACACAAAAGCAACGTAAGGAAAAATGTAGGAACGAAGATTCCGTAAACAGCTGGCAATGGAAAATTCTCGACATCAAGGAAATAGATAAATGCCGATCAATGGGGAAACGAGGATCTGCCACATCGATGCACCATTTATCTCAAAGAACTGATGATAATGGAAACGCAAATGTTCGTGTTGTTATGCAAAGGTACAAAAAGAAACCTACAGGGTTGAAGCTAGAAAACATGCAAAAATTGGTGTACAACTACTGTAGGGTATGTCTAAAAATGCTTCAACTGTTTCTGGATTGTTTCATCTCTGTGCACAAATGATTTTTCTACTGTGAACGTTGTGTCAGTTATTTTAAATATCCAGACGTTTTTATTTCTGGACAAGGTAAAGCACCTTAACACTTAAAATAGGTTTAAAATGTAATTTAGTTGAAGCGACATTTAGCTTTGTACTTGGGAATATATTTTTACATTCAGCATGATATACGCAATGCCGTTACAGATTAGTTCAAATGAAAAACCGTTAGAAGTACCCCGTGGGTACTTAAATTTGCCATTGCGTCATACACAAGCGAACGCCAAAAGTAAATATAGCCGTCTACCCGTCATTCATGGATGTCTCTCTATTGCGAAAACGTTTGTATAAACGCATTTATATATGGATGATTTGGCATTCAATGTGTTAATAGGGGTCGTATTATTTCAGAAGTTATTTTAAGATTTAGTAATAAATGAAAGACATACTAAATCAGCACTGACCAGCACCTTACATAATTCACTGCAATTTTTTACAAAATTTTCCTAAAATTGTAGTATTTTTCTATGTGCAGGGTGCGGCAGCATAACTGATGCGGCAGCATAACTTCCTGTTTTCAAAACTTAATAAAACCCATTGTATGATTTTTATTTGTTTTTTATAATGTAGGCGTATACCTAAATCTTTGTTTCACATAGTTTTGAAGATCAAATCAGGTAGGTGGCGTCCTCCATTATTCATACACCGAGTTAACCAATTTCTGGCGTTTGCCACGACTCTTACCAGCATAGCAGGCGTTATGTTGGCAATTTCTTCCTAGATGTTGGTCTTCAAATCTTGTAGGATCCATGGACGGTTCACATAAACACGGGATTTTAAAAACCCCAAAGAAAAAAATCACAAGGGGCCAAATCAGGAAAGCGAGCCGGCCACTCCAAATCGCCCCTAATTGAGATGAGGCGCTCTAGGAAGTGTTCCCTTAAAACAGCCATCGATACTCTTGAAGTGTGTGCCGTTATACCGTCTTGTTGGAACCAAATGTTTCCTAAGTCCAACCCATCTAGCCGTGGGAAAAAAATTACTGTAACATGTTTACATACCGGTCTGAATTCACTGTCACTGCGACTTCATGTTCCTCAAAGAACCAGGGACCAATAATTCCAGCTGAGGAAATTGCACAC
>JAHWXV010947783.1:0-11930 GCA_024586415.1 Phrixothrix hirtus | reverse complement strand
AGGTGAATATTTTGAAAAACAATAAAACAGTTTGTTCCAAAAAATTTGTTTTCTTTCCTAGTTTTTGTAACTACTTAAAAGGCAACCCTCGTATTTATTGGTATGTGTAATGTTGATTCAATTTTGATTTTATGAATAACGTTATTTTATCAATTCGTTTCATTTAGTGTTGAACTAATTAATCAGGATTTGTTAGACAATTCTCAAGTTTTGCTAAGAAAGAATGAACATCCAATACGATCCTCGCCTATAAAGTAATTATGCAAAGTGAATTACAATAACCATCTTTACTTTAAATATCGAAAAGATTAAATAATTAATAATCACGTATACACATAGTGGATTCCATCAGAATATCACCATTGTATTAATATCACCTAATCGAGTGCTCAATTTCTGGGCCTATGAAGAATAGACTGTTACTATCATAGTTAATTATATACAGGTTGAAACCTATTTAAGACACCTTCAACGCCAATTTACTAGTAATCAGCCTACTTTATGCCATCAGTCTAAGAAACTCTAAGGCTAACTAGTTATAGAAATTAGTGAAATATAGCAAAAGGCGTAACGTACCTCACTCGACCATAGTACTTTTTTTTCAGCCTATTCAACTCCTGTAACTGCATACCTAAGTAGTGTTTTATCTTCATCTTCACCTTTACTCGTAGGGCTTATGATATATAACTAAAGAATAACAGAAACAGTAAATTGTTCTGTTGCTAGTTCATTAGCCACTGAAGCGCCTCCAGTATCTACGAAACTAACCATACCTCTCATTCGGCGGGAACACACAAATGGCCCTTAATTTTCGAATTAACCTCGTAATTTATTAGTTAAATAAATCATAGTTTAATTTTAAATATATGTTTAATCTAGATAATATCATTAACTACATTTGTCACCTTACTAGAGTAAGAATATTACGTAATTATTTAAATCTATTTTAAAATTAAATTTCTTACGATTTTGAAAGTACCTAGTTGATTGAATAAATTAGCATAACTAGTAGGAATGAAAAAAATCAGTTACCTGATATAAGGTTAGAAATGTAAGTAGGTAAATCACCATTAGGTGCGCTTTTACAACAAGAAGTAAATAACGCATAATAATGCAGAATATTTCATCGGTCTAAATTGTTAGAAGTAACAATTTGAGTGTGTATTCATTGTTATTAAAAAACTAACTTATTACATTTTAATTCAAAGCGTTCTTTTATAAAATTAACTTTATTTCTCTTACTAGAATAAACTTTTTCAATTATAATTGTCAGTAATTTATTACATTAATTAAAATCAAATGTGGTGGTGTAGATAATGTAAATTTATTGAAACCGTAATTTCTTAAAATAAATAAAGAGATTTTAAGTATTTATCTACAAAATAAATATAATCCTTCAACATTTTTAAACTTATTTGTTCACGCCCTTAGTAGAATTAAATTAGTTTATACTGTACAGCAAAGACACAACAGAGTTAACGCTCTTTTCAGTAATTACGGGTTGCGGATTCAGATCGAACGGGTCTGCTAAATATGCAGGATAGATGACACCTATACATCAGAACAGAGCTCTGTGCGGTGTGCTCTGCATACTTAAACTTCTGGTCTCCCTAAGTGTCAACCAACTAGCCCCTTCATCAATAGGATACGTAATTAAGTGTTTCAGTTAATACTAAATAGTTTTTAGATTTTCGCTTAATACAAGTATTCTGTTGCGTTCTCATCAGCCACGGAGGCGTGCGAACGCGTCCTTTGATCTCTATTTGCGGCGAAGGTCGTCTTGCTTGGCTTATTTACCAACTCAACTCATTATTTTGATGAAAACTTTGCTCAAGTTTTAAATATTCAAAGGTCGACACGAGTAGCAAACATATCCATAATTAAAATTTCGAATGTAATACCAATTTAATACATTACATGCAAAATCATGGAAGAAAGATTAACGGTATGCTGGACTCGGAATAAAATATTTTGCTAGATTTAAATTTTGATCAAATACGCCTTGAGTATAAACTTAATTTTGTTATTTATTCAAATCTATTACCTTAAATTCGTAACCAAACAATTGTATTGACAATGGGGCGACACCTTCTAATTTATTCGGGCAATTCATCAGGATGGCCGACAATACTGGAGGAAATCTAATATCGGTTTGTTTGACATGTAAATCGTTACTTGGCTATAAAGAAAATGTGATTTAGGAGAAATAGGTAACTAAATGACCTTCCAAAAGACTGCCTAACCGAAAATTTCCTCTGAAACTTATAACTCCCGTTAGACTTTACAGTTCGCATAAATTTTTGAGACGCCGCAAATTGCATATTAATTATTGATGGGATTTCCAGTTCTATTGACAGGTCAACCTCTGTTTACTACTCTACCGATAGTTTAAAATTTATTACTACGACTTATTTACGTTTTGTGATAATTTTTTTATAACATACACAAATAAAATTAAATTTTTAAACTCGACCGAATTTTTACCAATGCTAAGCTAAATAAAAGTATAGATAATTATTAATCGAGAAATATCCTCTAACGATGAACTAACACAATTTTTTATTTCAATTTTCCTTTAGTGTATATTTATATAATTGAAGGATTCATTCAGTATGCAAATGAGAGATTCAAAAATGTATATACAGTTACTATTCTCTTTTCCGCATACCAAATTTTAATTTTTGTTTTTATTTATTTATATATTTTTATTGCATTAGATATAGCATTAATATAATACCGTAAACTGAATTTCAACTACCCTGTTATTGTGTAATTACTTCAATCAGAAATAGTTATTTAACTTACGTAACAATAACAAATACACGTGAATTCACTTACTATTATTAAGTGCATTAAATAAAATATTATTCAAATACCTGAATAAATCAATCGTAGCCACGTTTCAATAATAGAACGTTACAGATTTAAGCGCTTTAAGCTAGATGGCACTTCCGATCTGCAGTGTAAACATTTTAGTTAGTGTAAGAAGCTATTAAAATTAAATTAGTACAAGTTTAATTGTCAGGTATGTGCATTTTGGTTTTTAGTAGGTAAAAGTAGATTTTTAATTATTGTCGGCATGATCCACTTGAATAATATACAGGGTGAAAGTAAAATAGACCGGAAAACTTGGACCATAAATGCAGACAGTTCTAAATTAAGTGAAAAAAAAACACTTTTTAAAAAAATTCCTTGTCGTTTCCAAAACAAGAAGCAGTTAAAAAAATACTAAAGAATTTTTTGACAATCCTACAATGACAAAAAGGCTGAACTTATCGTTTTAAATGAATGAACAATAAAAAAAATGGCGTAGTTGTTACGTCAGTCTAAAATGCCAAATACAAATAGATTGGTGCTATTCGTATCATTTATGGCGTCGTGTTTGTTTCCAAAGAATGTTTTGGGTTTTAGCAAATGCTATTAAACTAGTGTCAATGTTTTTCATTACCGAAGTTTACTAGGTTTCATTTTTGTGTTTATTAGTTTTACTATTTTAGTTTTAAGTTGAACATCAGATTAAAATCTGTGTGTTTATTTATGGAGGCATACGAAACAACTAGTTGATATATAATGCCTATAAATAACCCAATTAGCAGAACGAATACGAGGGACGCTGCAATTGTTTCGGGAATAAATATGGAAACACAATGAAAATACAGTAATGATGCTTCTATTGTTTTTCAAAATATTTTTCCTTAAAATCAATACACTTTTGCATACGTTCGAACAAGTTGTCGAAGCACTTTTTCCATTCCGAAGATGGTAAAGCAGAAATATATGTTTTGAATGCTTCCACGGCATTTTCAGGTGTTGAAAAATGGGTTCCGCGCATTTTATTTTTGACAACCGGGAATAAAAGGTAATCATTTGGACTTGAATCCGGACTATATGGACAATGAGTCATTAATTCTACCTTTTTCCGCTTCAAACAATCGACAGTTTGTGATGCTGTCTGTGACGATGCATTGTCATGGTGCAAAATGATCCGACGTTTACATTAGTTTTTATGATTTCATTGATGATTTCCGGCAAGTAAATGCCTGTCTACCAATCAGCATTGACCGTGAGACGATCCTCTAAAGCGACGGTAGCAACGTGACCAGTAACACTGAAAAATGTTACGACCGTTTTCTTTGAAACACTTCGTGAACGGACAACTTTTGTTGGATTCAATTCATCTTGAAATATGCAACCGCGCGACTGTTGCTTTGTTTCTGGTTTCTATGAATAAATCCAAGTTTCGTCACCTGTAATGATATTATAAACCAAATTTGAAGCACCACGGTTAAACTTTTTCAGCATTTTCTTGCTCCATTGAACACGAGTCACTTTTTCAGACTCCGTCAAATTGTATGGAATCTACAAGGCACATAAATTTTTTCACACCTAAATGGTCATGCAAAATCGTTGATATTTGTTTTATGTCAATGCCAAGGGTCGATTCTATTTCACGGTAAGTCACATGCCGATCCATCTCCATCATTTCACGCACAGCATCAATGGTTTTTGAAACAACACTAGTTTGCGGACGACCTTCGCGAAATTCGTCACTGAGACTACTGCGATCAAACTTGAATTCTGAAAACCAGCGATAAATTGTTCTTTTGGATGGTGCATCGTTACCAAAAGCCAAAACAAGACGATCCATACATTGTTGTTGAGTTAAATTACTTTTAAAATCATAAAAATCATAGCACGAAAATGTTCTTGATTTAATTCCATTTTTGTCGATAGTTGTTTATTTTACTCTTAAATATAAACGTTACCAAACGATGTTTTATTTAACTGTCAATGCTACATAACCTAAAAAATGTCAAATTTTATGATAGTGTCATCTATGATTCTGTAACAACGATGGAAGTATGCTGCTCAAACAATTCGTGATTCTCCCGAAACGTTCCTCTAAACGCAATAATCATTTTGTCGTAGGGCACACGCGTGCATTGACAGTGAAGATGGGCATTTTGAACACTTTCTAACGGTCACATTTTGTAGTGTTGCCTCCTGATTGAAATTATAAATGAAACTATTTGTATTCGCCCTGTAAATCTCTTGCATTAGATTTAAAGTTAATGAAAACGGTAATTTTTTCGGTGTAAATATATGTAATTCCTTTTCTAAATTTAATAACGTTTCTTTTGCTTTAAATTTTGACTTTTAAGATTTATTTTCCGTGTTAATTATAATTGATGGTCGAAATCTATTTTGTTAAATTATTCCCTTGAGAGTGGCTAACTCTGACGGCAAGCAACTTAAATGTAATTCTTCGTTGATATTTCAAATATTAGAATACGATAGATCTTGTTATCTTGTAATTTTTTGTTTGTTTATATAAAACCGGAATATTCATTCGTTAGAACAATTCGAAGGTGAAATGTTTCTTTTATAACTAGTGTTTGTTATCGATAACTTGTATGTGGCATCGTAATTGAATACACGATGGCATGTAGTTTCTTTTAATTGCCTGATTGGCATAATTAGTAATTACTATTTTGAATTTATCTATTAGCTTGCTCCAGCGGTCCCGAAATTACTTGAATACTTACCACCAAGTTATTGAGGTGGCTCCAAAAATACTTAAAATAGTTTTAAACAGGGGCAGAATTTATGTAGGATTTCAGCGCCCTAAATATGAAAGATTTTGTTGTTGTCTCACAATATGTCAAGTTCCAGATCTCGGACACATTCAAAAGTTATGCAAGTCCAAGAAAGAGACATGCGGCCATTGAGAAGCAAATAACAACTTAAAACAAAGTTACACGAAGAAATATCACCCCAAACATGTATCGCATGTGCATTACGGAGTAACAAACGCGTAGTGAGTAACTATAAAGACTATGCGACTTATAAGCTACTCTTAGACCTACAAATACAAAGAGCCAACTACGGACACTAACAAAATCAATACAACATAAACACCAAACCAAATACAAAAGCACCTTCGAGAAAGGCAAGGCACAACCACAGATCCTTGCCTACCAACTAAAACAGTTAAAAATCAAGTTACTGGACAAGCATGCAAACAGACATTACCTAAACACATCAAACTGAATATTCAAAAACAGAGAAACAAAAATTAACTTTACAAGACAGCCTAAAATCAAAAACAAGAACCGTCAACGACCTATCGAAATTCGACACATATGGAAACAAACAATAACATATAGCAAGACCCAAAGTCAATACACGCGAAGGTAGAGGTCTACATGCAACTTGGCAAACTGGAAGGACAAACCACACTAAATGCAGCATTGAGACATCTGGTGGAAACGCTACACATTAACGGACGAAAGATTACATTTCCAGTATGTGGAGCAGTTGATTGGGTAACTTGTCAAAAGATCTTACACAATTAGAAGAACTTTTTCATGTAATCTTCAAAAGAAAAGGCAAGATACTGGACATGCAATCTTTTTACATTGACTACATGACAATACTTGGAATAATAGCTTTTAACCTGCAACAAAACTGGCCTAACAACCATATCCTTACGAGACATCCACGATAAAAATTCTTTAATATAATAAGAATTGCGAGCTGGCTATTATCTTACTACAAGCCGTCTATCACGAAATATGAGAAAGTATCAGGCATGCCAATATCCAGTCTGAAAATTGCAAAAAGTAAATTGGAAATGGCGGTAATCATTATAATCTATAAATAAATAACAACAACTGTAGTGTGATACCAAGTGAACCCCCCGTGCGTTTGCGTCGAGATAAACTCACATTCAGGCAATTGGATACTGGTAAGTGTTTACTTCCAATTTTCCGACAATATCAGAGACTATCTTATAAAAATCCATAAGATTACGCAAACATATACTGACAGACGTATCATGTATGCGATGGATGCTAACGCAAAATCGTATATGTGGCAAAGCGACAGGCCAAACATTACGAGAGAACAACTGTTTGAACTCATTCAGAAATTCCAACTGAGAATCCTGAATGAACCACATAACCCATCAACATACCACAGAGCCAATATCACGAAGACAAACATTTACATAACACTCTGCACCCTACAAGCATACGACAGGGTTTAAGGATAGAAAGTTAACGAAAACGACCATAACACCGTTAGTTATATACCTACAAAAAAAACGTGGAATACGAATAATACCAGCAGAAACAAAACATTTAATTATAAAAAAGCAAATTAGGACACATTGAAAAATGGGTTCAGAACACCACAAATAATACAATGAAGACAAGAGATAAATACGTACGCGAAAACACTGACAAAATCAATTACCAAAGCAATGGAAGTAGTCATCCCAAAACACTACCAACAAACAAAAACCAAAACAACGTTTTGGAACGAACATCTTGCTGGTCTCAGGAGGATGGTAAGATAGTCGAGAAAGGGATATCAAACGTCTTTGGTTCCTGAACTTCGTACTGCTACATTAAATAAGTACAGGCGAATTAAATTCTAACGAAATCTATACAACTATGATACGCCTTTCGAAGAAGCAGACGGTGCTCGTCTGCATTGACATCAACGGCATATTTGGTAATGTCTTGTGGCCCGCCCTGATAAGGTGCCTCCAAAAACTGATCTTACCGAGATATATAACGAAAATTGTTATGAACTATTCTCAAGATATGTATGCTACAATTGAAAGTAATGATAACCAAGTAACTGAGAAACTCATAAATGGACGTCCGCAAGGATCCATTTGTCGGCCTCTCTTTTAGAACATTGTCCTTGATGACCTCCTCTTGGCCTCAGAAGATGATGAAGACATTTTAGACATTACAACATATGCAGACAACGCGACGCAGCCGTACTCCTGAAAACTGGATCGCGTAAAGACCAATCTCCAAAACATGATGTTTGGACTCAGAGGACCCGAAAAGGCATTTCCACTAAAATTTCGACATCGAAAATTTTGGACGAAAACAATACTTTCTCTTTTATCTATATTTCATGTAGGATAAGAGAAAGTAATAAAATATTTTGTATTTCCTTCCTTTATCCGGGTACTCCTCATTATGGGCATACTTTGATTCCCTATAGGTATCCGCAATAGATCGATTTTACTGTACAAATAAATATCAGTTGTTTTAGAAAACTATTTTGTTGTTGTAAGTTAGTCAACAGAAGCGGAACCCGACTTGCTTCACTTACGTCCTTTGACGAAGGGTATTTCATACACCCCTTGCCTACTTTGATTTTAGTTTAATGACGGACAATAAAAATAAATAAACGAATGTTATGATGTACGAAATTTTATATATCCCGGTTTGTTCAACCTCTCTGGCCATGGATTGAGTGTAGAAATCCGATTCCTAATAGAAGCTTTGCTTATAGTGATATCGAGAATTTAACATTGACTCGCTCCTTATTTTAATATACATTAGAAATACACACTCTGTATATTGTATTAAATATAAAAAAGCGTCATATTCCAATTCAGGCCCTAAACTGTTGGGAATGCTCCCGGTCGAAATTCTTCATCTGTCTGACACTGCTTGTTATTCATTTTGACATAATCGTGTATCTGTTTGTAAATCAAATCATTATAACACAATTTGTAGTGTTTTCAGTTAACACTTAAAACAATGCGTTATTTAATAATATTTTATCACATTTTATGTTAAAAGCTTATTTTGATATAATCACTATTTTATTGAAAATTACATCCTAATAAGTAAAATCAAGATTAAGCATCGCAGTGATATAAATTCTTTACAATAGAATATAAAGGGCTAAATACTATCAACTCAAATATTCGTGTAAAAAATTTGGTTGGCTGGAAAACAACGCAAAAATCGAAAGAAATCATGCGTGTTGGAAAAATTAGATTTATGAGATCAACCAACTGCCTATTATAATGCAAGAAGTCAAGGCATCCGAAATTTCAGGTTTCAAAATTTTATATGTGAAAAAGTGTATGTACATTTAATTCTAAAACTGTTTACTCCTAATCAAAAACGTTGTCATCTAAAATTCTCAAGCAAGTAATAAGAACGTATCTTTTAATTTTTTTGCTAGAAATGGGAACTATATGTACCATAAAATCTCTTCTCCGCCTAAATAGGCTAAAACGCACTTTTCTCAGAAAAATTAATGGCGGTAAGTTTATGGGATAAATAAGAGCATGCATAAATCGGGAAGCTGACTAGAGAACAATACTTTAAAACAGGCAGGAGAAAAGTTATCACAATCTTATAGACCTAAAAATTTTTTTTTGCTTGACAATTGTAGTGGTTATAAAGCACTCTCAATTCAACAAGCTATTCGAGATTGAAGTTTATAGAACTTCGCCATCGATCGTATTATTATGTAATTTCATTTTATACAAAAACCTGAAAAACCAATACGAGGAAGCGGCTTTCAGCAGACGAGGTCATAATCAGCGATTATTTTAAAAACGTTTCAAAACAATTACTTGAAGAGATACAACAGCCAAAAAAGGGAGGGACCAATTGTTCAGTTGTTGAAGGCTGTTATCTTGACAAATAAATCGTTATTAAGGTCATAACGAGGTAGATTACTTGTTTGTGTGTAAAATCCTCTGGTTTCTTCAAGTATCACCACAATAGTTAAATTTTCTTACGAAAATGTAACTATTAATTTCCTATCAATTAGGTAGCCATTTTAATTATTTATTGAAACTTTAAAATTACGGACTATTACTATTTCGGTCATAATTTTATTCCTCACAATATTTATTATAAATAAAGTTATTCAAAAACTACTTTAAAATGTTATAAGGAAGAAAGGAAACAGTCACGAGAATGAAAAATATAACAAACGGTATACATTTTAAATTCATGGGTACTATTACATAGAATTTTTATATTAGAGTAATGGGATCTGAAGTTATAAAACCATAATGTGTTATTACTCAACTGCGTAAAACAACGTTACTGTAATAATGATGCAATTTATATCAGTTTCAGATATAGATATTCGTTATTTTCCTAGAAGCAGGGCTGCGTCAACTGGAAACGTTATTTATAATTTTATATTTTTTGTCACCTACTTTTATAAATTGTAAACTGTATAATATATGAATATTGAGATGGAATTTAATAAGATGTGTTTAGTTTTGGACATTTTTTACAGGTAATTGTGGATAATTTATGTATTATATAAACATAAAGATATCGCAAATTAAAACTATACTTGAAAGAAACTATTTATAATTTCTTTAAAACAGTGTGTGTGTATATCTTTGATTAAGTTAAGAGCACCATTTCTTGAATTGAAAATGAACTTTTCCTGTAATTTAAAATTTTTTTGAAGTATATTAAATTTAATAACTTACTTTTAATTAAAATTCTGCCAGATTGTTTCTACAAGATCGACTTGTACATTTTTTAAAACGTTTTATAAAAATATTCATACCTAAAATAGCAATATCTTACAATATACATTGTATGATAGGATCCCATTTACAATTAAAAGCGTTGTTTGATAACGAGTCGATTCAACATATTACTATATATGATGTTGTAACGTTGCATGCATATTACTGTCAAATTACAATGCAGTTGTTTTGAAATTTAATATGGCCAAAATCAAATAAAGAGTTTGACCAATTTTTGTTTATTTTTAAGAAATACAAGAGTATTCCGCAGGATTGTATCATAATATAACAAATTACATTTGTTATGAGCCACTAGTGAAAATTTTCCTAATGATTTACGCGCTAGATCAAGATATCTAACTTAAATGAATAATACTTTCCCAACTTCTCCTAAATATTCCAGAAGTCATAGTTTAGATAAAAATAGATAAATCATAGTTCAAGTTTTGATATTCGTGTGTAAAGATATATGTAGATAGATAAGCGATTGGAAGTAAATAATTAATGTAGAACTATAATTAATTATAAATAAATTAGTGTCGAAGTAAATAATTAAATAGTTTGCGAGGTTTATTAAAATAAATTTGAGTATAATATTCTAAAACAACAATTTATCTCTAGTCTAGCTGAACAAGCGAAAAACGTTTACTTTTAACTAAAGGAATAAATATTATTTAAAAAGTTTTTGCTTACTTCAAGACCACTAATTTTCAAAAATAAGTTTAAATATTCCCTTTAATGGCCAAGAAAAGTTAGAAAATCTGAAACGTTTGCGCAAAAATTATTCTCACCCTCATATTTTGATTAAATCAAGATATCGCGTTATATTCTAAATACCAATATTATTCATTGTCTTAAAATTATATACAGTAAATTAATTACAATTATTGTTAGTTTTGTAACAGAAATGTTATCTGTTTTAATGTAGTGCAGCCGATGAAGTCTCTAATAACTCCTTGATACCAAAATTTCACGAAAGGTTTCATTATTTTCACTCAGGTATTACAATATCTCGTAGAGAAGTTGTATTTACAGGCGCTGTGCTTAACATCAAGAAAGTAAAGGAATATTATGATGAAGAAAGTGCTGCTGCAATACTGAATGTAAATTCTATAAGAAGAAGTTCGAACTTTGAGACGCTTTCACAATTATTAGTAATTACAAGATCGTTCTTCAAATTTATATATGTAAATTTACTGATCCATGTAATTAATTAGAAGACAATAATTAATAAAACGTTATATACATAAAAAATATAAATTGATAAGCCCATATTAATTAAAAGAGATAATAAAGAACCAAAAGAAGTAATTTAATTTTATATGAGTTGATCTATCTAGCTATTAAGGTTGAAAACAAAAATACACATAAATAACATAAAAGCATTTTGATAATTAAATACATTAAAACATTTAAATTTAATATTTATGTAATATAAATAAAAATCGAAGTTTATATACTAGCATGTCCATCTAGCAGTTAAGAATGAAAGCAGAATGTATATAAATATATATAAGTTATATTAGCATTTCCCACCGATTACCCATATTCAGCAATCCACGTGCGGCCACCAACCCGAAGAATCAGCATATTCAACAGGAAATTA
>JAHWXV010947772.1:0-10537 GCA_024586415.1 Phrixothrix hirtus | reverse complement strand
AACTTCAATGTCAAATCGTACGTTACATTTTATAATGCGTAGGCACGAATACCAGTGAATATCAAAATGTATTTACAAATAGTTGATTTGAGTAAGACTAACAAATCATGTAATAATAAAATATTATTATATCGAAACAAGCCCTTATTTGCCTTAACAAGTTAAATAAATTAAATTGTTAGATTAGATACTTTAACAATCGTAATGATAGTAATTTATAAAGCATTTATACTAACTATTTATCAATCATATGCAAAAATAATTTAAATTTTGATTAACACAATCAGCTGATTACAAATAAAAATGACCAGCTGAAAAATCTTACGCTGTAATTCACACAATATGCTTTGATTCTTTTCAAAAATTTTAGTCCTTATGCAAAAAGCCAAAGTTTTTCTTATCCTGTGATGTTATATGCACATACAGGACTCCAATAAAGTAAAAATATTGGTATCTTTAAAAATGAAAATCTTTTCCATGAATTTATTATACAATAACCTGACTTTTACCGCTTGTTATTAAGTTCCCTAATTATTCCATAACTTTTGAGATGTTTACAAAATTCCCTGACAATTTCAAGTTTTTCAGGTTTTCCAGGTATTTCTAGGTATATACAATACCAGAGTTCAATTTCCCGAAAACCAAATATGCTTGATTGGATTGGTCTATTTCTTCCATCCAGGAATTCAGCAGGAACCTGCCTCTTATTTTTTCTTATTGTACCTAGTATGGTAAGATAAAAATTCCACAACAGTTTGTTTACTAGTTCCATACTAGTAATCCAGTTGTCAACTGTTACATTTCATCCTGAACAAGCAATAGGCTGACATAGTCTTTGCACCATAGCAGATTGACTGTTATCACAGGAATATAGATCAGGAGGTTGCTTGTCAATGTAAACTTTTTATTATAATTATATTGGATGTGATATGCTTTTCGTAAGATTGTTGATTGTAAAAAGAAATATTAATTTATGTATTAGAAATTTTGGTAAAACATTTAGTTTTCTGCATCTTAATAAATAATTTCTATGGTTTTTAGTTTTGTTAAGTTTAAAGCCTATATTTAAATAACTTTTAAACAATCACAAATTATTGTGTCCATAATTTTAGCAAGATTTCATTGACTCCAATAATTTTAATATACCTAATGACTATGTTTTTGTGAGTTTTGATGTTTCATCATTTACCAATATCCCATGTAAATTAGCTATTGATATAATCAAAAAAAAATGGAACACAATAACTTCCATTTACTACGCTTAGTTATGAGGAATTCATTTATGCAGTGGAACTCTGTTTTAATACAGCCTATTTTAAATACGATTCCTTCTTTTTACAAATTGAAAACCTTGGTATAGGTAGTTCATTATCTTGCCCTATATCTAACTTAGTTTTAGAAAATCTAGAAGAAAACATTCTAAAAACCCTTGACTTTGATATACCATTGTTTAAAAGATATGTTGATGACTGTATCGCAATTGTACCTAATATCAAAATGAATTATATTTTAGATAAACTTAATAATTATCATTCCAAAATTAAATTTACAGTTAAAAAAGAAATAGATAATAAAATTAATTTTCTAGATCTTACCTTATATAGAAATAATGATTCATCTAATGGTACAAATTGGTATACAAAACCCATATGGTCAGGTATATATACAAATTTTTGTTCAGCAGTACCACAAAAATATAAAATTAGCATTATTAATTGTCTTGTAGACAGAGCAATAAAATTATCAAGTTCAATTTTTCATAATGACAATATACAAAAAATTATTAATACTTTACAAAAAAAGAATTACCCCTTGCATTTCATAAATAAATATATCAAAATAAGAATCTCACAAATCAACAAAATCAACAATAATAGAAACAATATCATAAATCAAAATAATATCTCAAATATAAATGAAAAGATTCACTACATTGCTTTACCTTTTATACCTAACTTAACCAATAAAATAGCAGTTTCCCGCAAATGTCGATGTATGCTTGCAAAAGTGCCTATTGCAGGACATTCATGATGTGGATAAGTTTGATGATACAGCCTTTGAGCTAAACGAGAATTACCATTTGCAGGTCCATATGTAAAGTGTATATCTATTAATTCCATGATTGACAAACGATCCATTTTAATAATGAACTATTAATTATGTTATCAACATTCGACTTTTAATTAAGCTACAACATATGATTAATGTGCCGACAAATAAATACCTCTGCCTATCAACAAATCAGAAATACACCAGGAATATTTAAATGTGTTCGACAATCGATGGTTAGATACATGCAAGCATATGTTCAACCTAGTGGTGGACGCTTTCTGCAGCTTTTGTAAATTAAAAATAAATCATTATATAACAGTCTGCTTAATTTTTTATGCCTTGAATAGAGCAATTCGTTTATTTTGTATAAAAGGTGTAGTGTATGCTGAAACTCTGAAAGGAGACATTTTTGGACACATGTTTATAGGAACTTTTTTGTTTATTTTAGCGAATTTAATCGAACCCCAAAGTTTGTCTAACTATTTCGGAATCACCCTGTATACTTATGAAATTGTTATCTAGTGCATCAGTATTTAATTCTTCAATAGCTTTATTTTTAGGATACATTTTTAAGTAATTCAAATTTCCTTTACTGTTTTACTAAATAATTATATTTTAAATACAAGTTTTAAATTTCAGTTTAATTGGATGAACATTAATAAAGTTATAATTTTTTTTTAAACTATATAAAGTCTCTTAATTCAAGTTATACACAGTGCGACAATTTTAAGACTGGCACCATACCTTAGCAAGTAGTGACGACATCTGTTGAGCGGTAGCATCATTAGAAAAGTCAATCATGTGTCTACCTATGCGTCGAAATCCATGCCAATCACATGATAAATGACAAAGTTATGACAGTTATTCCTAACCAAATTGTTAATCTAAGTTGAAATTGTATCATGGAACACAGAGCGGTTATTAAATTTAACGCTAGACTTGGTAAAAAGTGAATCAAAAACATTCCAGTTAATGCAGCAAGTGTATGGTGATGCTTGTTTAAGTCAATCAAATGTTTTCATGTGGTATAAACGATTTTTGGATGGTAGAGAATCACTAAAAGATGATCAACATAGGGGAAGGCCAATTTCAATTCGAAAACCTGAAACGATCGAAATAGTACATAATTTTATAGCAAATAACCACAATGTTTCACTGAAAATGATATAAGCAGCTACGAAGATCAATCGAGAGACGATTTGGGCCATTATTCACGAGGATTTGGGCAAACCAAAGGTTTGTGCTAAGTTTGTTCCACACACTTTGACGGATGAACAAAAAGTAATGAGGGTTAGCCATTCCAGAGACATCATTGTAGCTGCTAGAAATAATCCAAACTTCCTGAAATCAATTGAAACAGGTGATAAAACATGGTGCTTTTGATATGGTTCAAAAACCAAGCGTGAAAATGCAGAATGGAAATTGAAAAATTCACCTCAAACCAAGAAAACATGAAAAGTGCTTTCAAAAATCAATATAATGCTCATCACATTCTTTGATAGTAAAGGAATTATCCATAAAGAATAAGTTTCGTCTGGTCAAACAATTACTGACGACTATTATCTTGCAGTTTTGAAACATTTGATGGCCACAATCCGTCGTATCCATCCCGATTATCAAGATCCAAACAGTTGGACACTGTTGCACGATAACACGCCATCTGACAAGTCACTCATTGTTCATCAATTTTTGGCCAAAAATCAAGTTTGTGTACTCAATTATCAGCCATATTCACCTGATTTGAGTTCGTGTGACTTCTTGTTATTTCCAAAATTGAAATTGAAGTTAGAAGAATGCTTTTTCGAAGACATTCCGACCATCAAAACAGCTTCGACACGGGAACCTGAGGCAATACCATAAAATGAGCTGAATCATTTCAATCCCTATCAAATCGCTGTAACAAGTGTATTGAAGCAAGAGATTATTTTTAATAAAACCAAATTGAGATTTTAGGTATTTTGTTTCTATTGTGTTTTATTGGTTCAGTCTTAAAAATTACTTGTCGCACTGTGTATATGTGAATTCAATGATGATACTTCACAAGTTGTGAAAAGGAAACAAAAACAAAATAATAAATAATAACAAATATGCTGGTAAAAATGTGGGAAAAAACAACAATAAAATAAAGCAGTACAATTCTGAATAATGTTAAACATTTAAAAAAGAAAATTCAACGTCTTGAAATATGTTTAACAGAAATGATTAAACGCCAAAACTACAATTATCATACAGCTAAAATAACAAGATACCAAACAAATAAAAACTAAATTGTAAATAATCTAAGTTAAACATCCATATCAATGAACAACCACAATTAGAGTGATAACAATAAAACCAAAAAACATTTAAAAATATGTGTGTTACTCCTTATAAAGTATTTGTTATTGCAGATAACTATGGAAGAACTGTGTCAGTATATTAGAATCAATTATACCTAACAATTTCAATATACAGTGTATTTATAAATCAGATGCCATTTTTGAAAGTGTTGTTTATGATCTACCCAAGTTAGTATATGATTAGTCAAATTTACACTTTGTTACTGTTATAGATAAATCTGTTGATAATAATGTTATTAAAAACATTATCAATTTTTAATGTGATACTAATGTAATATTTGTTGCAATTCCATATTCGTTAAATCGTCCTGTAATAAATAAATTTAACTACGAAAACAACAATGTTTTTTAGACATCAATGCAATCTTGCAAACAACCGATTACATTTAACACAGATCATATTGAAATAAAAATGGAAAGTTAATGTTATGCAAATATATTTTTAATGTGATTCAAGTAGCTCAAACGGTGGTATGAACTGTTAACCTAAAGAATTATGCAACAAAATACATCACCTATAAAAATTACAAACGTACAATAAAAATACAAATAATCATAACAGTGATAGAGGTATAATACCACCAGGAAATTTTTGTATAGTATCAACAAAATTCACTATGACATAACACAGTATGATAAAGTTTGCATCAAAAGATGAAAAAATAATTTTGATAATACTTCAACAAAATCCTGTTACCATAAGATAAGAAATAAGGTTAGCATACTAAAAGTAATTTTAAGTAATTACAAATATCTTGATATTTGTTGGTTTAGTGATGACCATTGTAAATAGTCAAAATAATTATAAAGTCATTAGATTTTATTCAAGAATTAATTTTAAATGTGGTGGGTAGCAATTTGTACAATTAAGTCACTTTCATGATAAAAGCACAACCAAATAATTTTACCTATTGACAAAGAATTTAAATATTGTAGCATCTCATTAAAATAAAATATTTAGTGTTCTACTTTTAGAGTTCCATCTTGAGACGTTAACAAATTCTTAAAAAATTTTTATGAATTATAAATGTGGCAAATTTTAATGTATTTTTTTTTAAAAAACCACAGTGACAATTAAATTATTAGACATAATGAATACGTTTAATTTAAAATAATATATTACTTTTTATAACTTCTAACAGGTCATTTTGTACTAATGCTAAAATTCTTTTTAAAAATTCATTAAATGTTGAAACTTGGTGTGAACTATTAAATGCCCAAACAAGTAATGATATGTATAACAAGTTTTCACTGTATTTTTTTATTATTTTAATGTAGCATTTCCTAAAAGGAAAATAAAAATTATAAAACCACCTTGGATTACAAACCAAATCAAATTAATATCTAGCTCTATAAGAGATTTACATCACCTTTGTATTAATAGTGCAGTGTTCCTGCCAAGCCGTTTTTGTGGGCTTTGCTGACCCCTCTTTATTACAAGCTTTTGCAAATAAATTAGGAATATTTTATATACACTAATATGCAATAAAGTATAATTTATTTTTCTTGGTCGGTCGCTGTTGAGTAAGTTTTGTAAGTTAATGGCACTTTAAATTTGTTTTCTGGCAAGAACACTGTACAAGATTCCAAAACAGATTCCAAAAAATTGTCACCGCCCTTATGCGAAATAATGGATGTTGCTTTGTGACTGGTACTTTTCCAAATGAACTGAAACATACAAAAATAATCCCTATATACACCATGTGTAAAACACATATTTATTACTCAAAAGAGGATAATTAAATGTATGTAAAGAACAAAGTAAGCCACTATTTATTATATCACATGCAATTGTTTAAATTTCCAATTCAGGTAGGCTATGACCTTTTAATGGATACTTTAAACACGGCTATGAAAGGAATAGTCATAGCATACCATAATTGGAAATTGGGAACTTTCACCTATTTTTTTTTGAAAAATTTGAATTTCCGAATTTGGCGCCATTGGACCAGGAATACGACACGTGGTCAAGTCACATCGGCAGCCAGTGGCACTCTATGCCATTAGTTGGGTAGCCGGTCTTAAATGGCAAACATCTCGAAAACATGTTAGTGAAATTTCTTTTTGTACAACACAAATAGCATATGACACTTTAAAAATTGTACCTCATTGTAAAAATAAATATATGTTTAAAATCCTACATGTTATAAATTTGATTATAGATTCAAAAGTAGCCAAGTGAGCCTTTTTCCGATAACACATAACATCAATAGGAGCCACATTAATAATGCTAACACATGCTTACAGCCTACTGGATTGTAATAATTTTTATATGTACCATTATCGTTATCACATCAATTAAAATAAATTACCAGATGATGCTGAACAATTGTAACACTGAATATTTTTTACGATTTCATTTATTGTTAATGACACCATATAATATTGTGAATTCGTGTTCTAGGCATATCTTTGCTTTTACAATACAACTACTATTGTTCCCGTTTAATTTGTATATATCCTATAGCATCATCACCATAGGGCTCACTTGATGATCTACAAAATAAATAATAATTACTTAAAATAAGTAGTTACTTTTAAAAACATTTGCAGTATTTAACTAATTTGCTATAAGCAACGGTATTCATTTATTTATGCTTGTGCGACACACCTCTGATTTCTGCTTTGAACTGTGAATCATTTTTAAGAAATTCTCTTAGCATAGAAATATCCAGCCTAAGCAAGTTGTTGGATGTAGTTTTCACATATCCTTTTTCCATTACTAAATGGCTTAATAAACTCTTCCTGCACGATTACTAACATTAAAGCTTGTTTTACAAAACTACATAGTGCATCTGATTTATGTAACGTCGAATATGTTGGATATTGTGATGATACATAATCCGTGTTTATGATAATTAAACTGCTTTACACCGATCTAGTATTCCTTCTATATCTTTCATTAATAGTTTTAATGCTTTATCGTAAACGCCTAGAAAGAACTAACAGGTGCGCTTCTGTCGACTGGCTCGTGACATCACGACCAATAGCGTTACGTTCTTGATACTGCCATTGAATTTGTAAATATTTCAAATTTGTAAAGTATTTTAAACAATTTTCTGATTATTTTTGAATGTTTTATTATTACAAATGAATTTCTGTGACTATTTACTTTCATTGTTACCAAAAGAAGAAAGCATTTTCCGATATATGAAAGTACCCAATTTAAGCAATTACATTCTATATTTTTTAACTAATCATGTATATTAAAAACAATGTAGATCTTTTCCTTCAAAATTCTGACTATTATGACAACTTTAACAATGAAAACTAGATTTTGCAACGAACTTAGAATTCTGTTGCATAATACTGCACTTTATGAAAAAGGAATTAAATATCGAACAATAAAGGCAACAATTTAAAATATTCAAAATTCAGTACATTTTAAAAAAAGGGTGAAGAAAATATTTTCATGATTTTGATGAATACCTAAATTGCAAATAAATGAAATTTTTATTACCAATATATCTTGTTATATGTATATGTATTTATGAAATTTATTTGTTTAAATGTTACAATGACTATGTCAATATCTTGCCAATTTATCACAATAAATAAATAAAATAAAATATCCGAAGAATAAATTTCTCTCACAGATAATCTATTACATTACATTATTAACACAAATTCCTTTCAACCTACGCTTTTCTGCTTCGTATTATCATAAACCTCCATCCGTTTTGACTCCCCTCCATGCTTAAATGTAAGTACTATTGGAAGTCTTTATCTTCGCATCTCCCGTTTTACTATAATATTTTTATTAATCGATACATTCTTCATTAATATCCATTTCTTGAGCATTAATTATCCCCCTCCCTGTTAGTATATTAACAAAACGTTTTTAGATAAATCTGACAAAAATAAAAATTATTGCTAACCCTTTTAATCCTTAGATTTATAGTAAATGTGATTGTTCAAATTTTAATATGTGGAATAATTCTTACATTTTCTTAGATAGGATCTATTTTCTAAATTAATCCCAATATTTAAAATAGATCTTAGCATCTAGAATAGTCCTGAAGATCAAACAGTATGTAATAAGTTCTGAAATATGTTGTCAAATACTTAAATAAAATATATTAATTATAAAAATATTTATATTGCTTGGGTAAAATAGGCTTTAAGACAAAATACTCATCAAAACTACTTCACATTTCTTTTAAATGGTTTCTTAATGTTTGTAAAGAAATCCATGTATTTTGAACTGTTAGTTCTATAGCATTCTAAAAAACTAGTGACATAATATAAAACGATAATCTATAGCCAATGTTACTTTTTTTTGACATCCTAGCCCACAATATCCTGCAGTTTCCCTAAACCTTTGTATAGCTTTTAACACTGTGGATTGTTGCGAGCCCAACACATTGACAATGTATCATGGACTTCATCTGTCTTCAGTTATTACAATAACTGTAACAATGTCATCATGATGCAAATGTAAAATTACAATTACGAGTGTCCATTATCCAAAGAATCATAAATTAAGCTTTTAAATTGCCATTTTAAATATGCAAAGGTAATTAAACTTACTAAGGAAACACTCACCAAAGAATTTAGGATAAATTATTAAACTAGAACTTTTGCACATTTTCGCAAAATTAAGTAAACATATTGTTAATTTCACTGATTCAATACAAACAATGAAGATATGCAATAATTTCTACAGGGAGTATAATGCAACAAAAATTTAAATTTCTACACCATTGAATTTTTGTTAGCTTTTGACATTATAAAGATAATATAAGCAGTGGTGTACTAATTTTGGTTTTAATATCCTAAGGAATTTTTAAATAATTGACAACAGTCCATTACAGGCGCCCCTTGCAAAGAAGCATAACCCCTTTAGGGGATACTTTTGCACCTGTTTATTATAAACTTATTTTTTGTTTTGGTCCATAAAATCATCTGGTGAATTTTGAGGCAACATTTCAGGGGTGTCCTATATATGTGTGCTAATCATTACAGCTTTCCAACTTACAACACAACAGAAGCCACATTTAAATGCGCCGAAAATTGCTATATTCGCCTAAAATTTATAGCTTTATCAGATTTAATAAAAATAATGAGGAAATAGGTAAAATAACCATAAAAGGGTACAGTATTCAAAGGGAGAATATTAAAC
Source organism: Phrixothrix hirtus (assembly GCA_024586415.1). NCBI lineage: Eukaryota > Metazoa > Arthropoda > Insecta > Coleoptera > Phengodidae > Phrixothrix > Phrixothrix hirtus. The sequence goes on along the minus strand of JAHWXV010947772.1, from coordinate 1,024 downwards.
ACCAAAAATAAAAAACATGAGGGTGCAACCATTTACATATTTGGCATGGAATGCGCGAAGACCCTGTCAATGACGTACGCAATGTAAATATGAATAAAATAATTTAACATTAAACTACTAATATAGTATTTATTTTATGAACAAATTTTCGCTCGATGTTATACTTAAAACAGATTTCGTGTTGGAACTTCGCTCAATTATAGAATATTTTAATTATTTCACTATCGATTAATTATTTCTACCTTAGCCGTAATAAAAATAAGTAATTATTACAAATTTGTTACCTTTACAGCACGTGTAACACTATCACTTGTTTGTCAGAGTAGATTGTTTTAAAAAGCTTCCTCTCTTAGATGTGAATTCATACTGAAAACATTGAATGGCTTTTCTCCAGTATGGGGAGATTGTTTTATTATACCGGAGAAAAACCATTCAAATATTTCCAATAATTTATATACAGCACCATGCCGATCACTGCGAAAAACTGAAGAGCAAGTATATTCACCTGAGTGCCGCACTTTAACGATCTTTCTAAAAGACCGTAGTTGCGCTATTGAACCTGATAGTGCCTATGCGCATGAACTAATGTTTCATATAATAGGTGGCATTATTCATACAGAATAGTTTTTATACAACGCTATCAAAATTGTAAAATTTGAATATGGCCACACTGTAATTTCAATAGAGTTTTTGCAATTTTAACAAAACTGACAAATACGACTACAAGTATCTAAGGAACCAGTAGTTTCACTCCATACAAGTTCAATATGGTAGGCTTGATTTCGCACAGTTACCTGTGCGCATAAAAATTTTAGAAGTTAACCAGAATGAAATATGCAATTCATGTACGTGACAATTTCTAAGTTATGATTACTGAAGTTAACGAATACAACTTGTAGCAAAGGCTTCGAGTTTTATTTGACCACAATTATACCTTGAATGAAACTACTGGTTCCTTTATATATATATATATATATATATATATATATATATATATATATATATATATATATATATATACTTT
>JAHWXV010947598.1:0-17586 GCA_024586415.1 Phrixothrix hirtus | reverse complement strand
ATACTGTAGAGTGCTGGGAGTTGTGGTGAAGGGCGGTGGTAGTGAGAGGGATTAATGTATGTGTGCATGCAGTGGTTGTGAAGGTGGAGGTTTGTTAGTGGGTTGTGCCTACCCCGTTAAGGGAACGGCGTGATGGGTAGTAGTAGTAGTAGTGGTATTTTAATTTACAGACTATAATTATGTTGAAATGGCAAACGTAAAGCTCTTAATTTATATTACTTAAAGTAAAAATAAAAATTATTAAACTCGGCACTAATCGTATTATAGGTTTTAATTAAAATATTCTTGATTATTTACATTTTATTTAGAGATCATTTTTATTATTTAAATATGAATGCCACTCCTAAAAATTAAACAGCATGTATTAACCGCAACTTTATAATACTATTACTTTAATAAGAATGGATTATAAACTCAACCAAACAAAGCATAACTTAAATTAGAACTTTTAAAGAAGAATACATTATTTTTTTGATTTAAGTAAATAATTATTACAATTATATAATATTTCAGAAAACTTATTATAGGTATAAAACGGCAACACGAAACTTCTGGTTAAAAACGTTGAAATTAAGGGCTTATATCAATGCCTAAATTATTTACAACTATAAATTAACAACAATAAGAATAAAATTAGTAATATCTGGTTCTGAAGTTAATAAATTTATTACACACAACTTAGAAGTATATTTAGTTTCTTTAATGAATTTATTTTCATAGTTATCACTACCGTGGTATGCTCGAATGTTTTTTTGAAGTACTTATAACACTTTGATAAATTAGAGTAAAATTTGTCAAATAAATTAAAAAACACCAATGATCTAACACAAAGCTATCATTCTGCAATGATCTGCTCTATTTAAATTATCTGACAAATTGGAAGTCAAACTTAACCATAGCTGCTGAATTGACCTTAAAGTATTGGCAATATAAATATACTTGATGCATTTTAGTGACAGTTATAAATTCCAACATAGTACTTACACATGTATGTACATATTATATACTGATCATTTATTTACGTATACAGAATGAAAACAAATTATAGATGTAGGATGTGGTCATGTACCTGTTATACAATAAAATTTCTGTTTAAAATGAATATATGGTATTATTGTTCCGAAATGTAACAATAAATTGATTCAATATATTTTCAATTATTAATATAAGAAAGTAAAAGCTTTTGTTTTAATACTTTGTGGTTATTTCTCCAACATTAAAAAGTGTTGAAAAAATAGATTAAAGACGTTAAATTAATTAACGTTTGTCTTACTTTAACTGAGCTCAACTGTTAAAATAACATAAGCACGTATTTCAATACAATATTAACTTCATAGTGTAACGTTTTAAACTATATTCTTTAGTCCGCAAGTTCAATAAAAGTAATTTATATTTTAGCTGCTGGGGTAGCTTGCCGTCATGGGTAGGTTCAAACGGTCTATCGGAGTTGCTGGTGGTGCTGGTGATTCTAGGGCTCGCTCGAAGTAAATCAGGCTCGGTAATGTAAAGGAAAAATCTTATATATTAAATTGACGCGATCGGTGAATGTGGTTACAACTCCTTATATGAAACGAACTTTTTATGTTAATTTATTTATGTTGCATTTATATAGGTTATTTCGGCATTAATATTAACATGAATAAAACCTTCAAAATATAATCTATTCACAATAATCAAAAATAATAAATTAAAAAGACATTCTACGGCAAGTTATACATATTTACAGGCAATAATAATTGTATGTAACTAAGAAAGATTTTCTTTGTATGGACGGCATGCTATGTCAGTCTAAAAGATGCTCAGTGTCGCGAATGATGATAACAGAGTACACCCGCTGTCCGTAAATCGTGCATGCTTTCCTGTGACTAGTCTCGCTTAGTTCAGTGTTCCTCTAGGAGCTAAATAGGCCACATCAATCGCAATCGTGGTCCTTTATGTAAAGAACCTGATGGTTTTTAATAAACATATCTTAACCCGCTCGTGACCGGAGCCACACGGTGGAAGAAGATATCTTGGCGTAGGGTGTCAAACTAGCCTTTACTACCTAGCAATGAAATTGAGTTTGACGACGTCGTTAGTCACTGTTACAGCAGCACCTTTGTTTCCACTACCAAACTAGTACAAAATTCAGGCGCTCTGTTTACTCTCATAGTCAGGTTGAACTGTTAGCAACGCATCCAGTCTCAGCTATATAATCGACGGAATTCTGACGATACAAGGGAGAACTACCCTTACAGATAATTGAACTATCCTTGCAGCTTAAGACTACGAAGACAATTTAAGTATTAGAATTTTAATACTTGAATAAACTGAATAAACTTAATATAATTCACTCCCGTTTGCATGCTTAAAGTTTTTATTGATGTCTTATATATTTAAGTTACGGTGATTTTAATATAAACATAGAAGCACACACGATTTGTTGAAAATCGATTTTCGCGTGCCACTTTCACTACAGATTTCCCTGGGAAATGTTACAGTAGTTACATCAAATACTTTAAAACATCATTTTAACCTTGGAAAGTTAACATTTCAGTGAATTACTTTGACATTGTAAACACATTGCTCGTATTTAACATTTAAAATAGTTAAATAAACCAATTATTGGTTGTTTCAACAATTTATTTTCTCGGTGCACACAACAAAGATTTCAATATTTAAATATCATTGGATCAATGCAAATATTACAAAAAACTCCCTACCTTCTGCTAAAGGTTATAATAGGGGTAGAAATGCACAAATAAGCGTCTTTTCCTCGGCCACATCAAGTGCACATATTATTCTACTACAAGGCACCCTTAAATCTATGAGAGACTAGTGTGATACAGTGCAACAGCAGTTCAACCGAACTCGCAAGGTAACAGCTTAATCTAACAATTGGCCAAGCTGCGTTACAATAAAAATTAAATCTTTACCAGTTTTAAAATTTAATTCAAAAACATAAAAAGATTTACTAATCAACAATATAAGTAGATTAACAATTTAATAAATCTTATTAATCATATCAATAGCTAGATATAAAAATCAAGCGAAGATTCAACTAGAAATCGTTCAATTAAAATACCATATAGAGCTCGATAAAATGTCAGAAATAAAGACGATATAAATTTGAAATAAATCCAAAATGAATAACGTGTATAATTAAACACGAACCAACAGTTAGTCGAAAGACAGTTTAGTTATAATAATTCAAAATAACTTTACTTAATTTTGTATTTGTTTGAAAAACCCTATCGTTGGTAATTTTATTTATCACAGAAATGCTTCGTTTAAAACTAGACTTAAACTAGTATATTGATCATTGATTTCCTAGGTGAATTGTATTACAATTATATGTTTACACTTCTTGGCATTTATTAGTTTGTAAATACTATATATAGCGCTGACTTAACCTTTAGTCTATAGCAGAATGCACATTGAGAATGCAATAGAGGGTCCTATACAGTGTTGTCAAACTTTACTGGCTATTTTGCTTTTGTGAGGTGCAAAGGTGATTGACGAACATTGTCAAAGTTAGGAATGTAGTGAACCTTCTTTATCTGTAGTGTATCTGTCTTTTACGAATTTTTTAATAAACCAAATAGAAATAAAATAAAATTATGAAAATTATCCATATAAATTTGGGGTGAATAATCAATTAAATAAAAGTTTAAAAAAAATTGTGTTTAATAAAGCACAATGTGTTTAAAATTCAATAAATCGTTAAAATAGACAAAATACTTGTAATTAAGTACTTTTATGAATTTCTAAAGGCGAACTACTAAATAAAGACAGTTGCACAAATTTAATAACGAAATTTTACATTTTATCACCTAATAAGGAAAACATTTTTATTTTACTTATGTGGAATTATTGAAAAAGAAATTCGTTTGAATCTGTCGGTTTTGTAGTACAATTGCTAACAAAAGAGAGATTATTAGATTAAAAGGTCAAGTCGCCTATGGGAATCTGATACACAAAAGTATTTTGTAACAGTGTTTGAAACATTTGCATAAGAAAACTACAACCCTATAGTTCATGTACTGCATTCTCAATGTAGATTCCGCTATAGTACGTGGTTATACTTGATTTTATTCTATTTGTTTGAATCTAAAGTTTTACGACTTCATAACATTGTTACTAGTCTCCGGCACAATGCAAATTTAAAATTGTTTCCAATTATTAGAAATTTGAACACTACCATGTGGGTCGGTTGAGCCTACTGTTGTGTTTGAAATTAGATACTGTATACAGGGTGTTATGGGAATATGGTCATTTATTAAATTGGCATATAGACCTTTATAAAACAAGTACATTTTTATAATGAACCTTAGGTCAAAACTCAAAGACAACGTCAATAAAATTAATTGAAAATGAGTGCGCAATGTTTGGGACTGCAGGCACCGCGGGCCGCAAACGCCGTTACTATATAATACATCAAGCATTCTTTAGATTTGAAATGGTTTATTGAGAGATATTGATGACGCATACTTACTCGTAACTATCTTGGCTTTTTTATTTGTTACATTTAGAATGAATTTGAGTTACGTTTAAAGTGCATTTATTCAATTTTGATGTATTACATAATAATCACTGTCTTATTTTAAATACGTAAATGACACATTTATGACCTAGGTATTTTTCGCTTAACATTTATTGTATGTTTACGTTAATTCTAACGTTGTTACGGGCACTTTTGGCTTTACACCACAACAACAGTACTAATGGCCGCCAGCTCTTTGGAGGAGGATGGGTTCCCGATAAAGTACACCAGTACCGCCCAACGCGCTAAAAGGAAGTCAAGATATAGGAAAAGAATGGGGCGCCACTATTCCAGATGGCCGCACAAAGTATGGAACTGTTCTCGGAATAGATAGAAGCAGATACCTGAGCCTTTTGTTAATTTATTCCGGGGTTCCTTTTGTCAAGACCCCAAGGGTTGGTATAAATTTTGATCGCGGTTTTTAATTAGTACATATCCTCTGAAATTTAAAATATTCTTAATTAATTTACTCTACTGTCAAAAGTGAAAGCCTAATTAAATGACAAAACATCTATTGACAACGAAATGGGGTTTCTTAACGTACACACACACACACACACAAACAAACAACAGTTACAGATAGTTTACAGAATAACTTCTCCGTCCCTTGAATGTGGCCTTATTCAAGAGATGGGAGGACTATGCAAATCTACTGGCACTAAAATTAGGGTAGTCTATGTTTGGATACCACTAACGCAAGTATGCGTCCACGATCTCCACAGACGATATCTATTATTGATATCCCGTTACACTTGAAGGTTTAAGTTCTTACGCCTTTTTAAGGTCAACCATAAGAAGCCAGAGAACATTAACAAAGGGGAGATACCTTTGTTTGTGTTGTTAAATTACCCAAATTGGTCCGTCGTGATGCCTTATAGGTTCCAACGCCTGCGAAAGAACTTCACACGTTCAACAAAACTGTTACGGCGTGAAACGTGCTGATTAATTCCTAGAGATATTCTATTACATCTCCTAGGTCGGGTTTTCCAACATTTGACACTATGTTGAGTCCCTAAATACACCAAAGGGTTCCGTTTAACACAGAGTCAACACACGACAGATTTTATTGCCCTAACAACTCGGCAAATGCGTACCCGCTTTTGAAATGTCACCGAACCCTACCAGACGTTCGGAAATTGCGTTTCTCTGTCACACTTCTGGCACAATTAGAGTCTGGATCGACACGAACGTGAAGGAAACGCGTCTTTGATGTTGTTTCTATCCAATTCAAAAACCCAATCAACTTATTTACCTTTTCGCTAAATTCGATCTTCTTCTTTTTTCTTTTATTTTTGTCAACAACCCCGTTCTTAAGAAACAAATCCACGGCGGCAACTTAAGCAAAAAAAGATTTTGTCCTTTTTTAGCGAAACTCCACCAAAATCTGACAACGTTTAGTAATTTGACCAGTGTCTAGAGAATTATTGCGCTGTTTAACTTTCCAAAAAATCACCGTTAGCTTTGTCGCAGTAAATGTAGCCATTATGTCATTGAACCTGCAAAAATACTCAATAAATTGTAATTAAAGCGTATTTATGGGTCTTGTCGAGTGTGTAACAAAGACTTTCAAATTTCGCATTTCTTATGCTACGATTCTGATATGATTTACACATGGTTTTACAGCTTATCGAATTTACCTGAATCTTGGAAAATTGATTTTTTTACATAAAACAAAGAATTGTTATTTAAAGTGCTACAGCGGCGGTTTGTGATAAAACTATTTTTGATAAGCATTTTGTTTTATAAATGTTTAAAAATAACTTATTATCAGCAATTATCGGTACATTACTACAATCAACGCGTTTAGGTACAAAATTCAACTACCTACACCCAAATATTTACAAATTAAAAACTAAGTGTTAATTACTGCACTACGAATTAAATAAATACAAACACTAAAATAGAGTACCGATTTGTAACAATTTATAGTTTTTACACGAAAAATGAAGAATACGTTCCTTAACAGACGTATGAATTGTAAATAGTAAAACGCTTTAAATTTACATTAAGTGCATTGTCCTTTTCTTAAAACTCTTCTGTTTCACACGTTTGTCGGTGTCAAATTTTTTTTCTTTGTAGTTGTTTACAAACAATAAATTAAAATGCTACAATATGGCTTGTTTATCTTGTGGCGTTATACTGGTTATAACAAAGTTAAAAATGAATGTTCTAGCAGTTCTCAAACATTGCGGCACCTATTTTCAATTGATTTTATTGACGTTATCTATAAGTTTTGACCTAAGGTTAATTATCAAAATTTACTTGTTTTATGAAGCTCTATTAGCCAATATAATAAATGATCATATTGCCTTAATTCCCTGTATAAAGTGTTATTTGATTCTAAATAGCTTACATATGCCACTTTTTCTAATATAGAGGAAGTACCGATGTATATGATATTAAAAGTTTTCTATACTTAGAAAGTCAGAACTTCCTCGTCCTTCACAGTATCTTTATTTTGCAGAAGAGTGTTAGTGTCACTTTATAATCCATAAGACCAGTTGACATTTGCGTGCGGCAATTTCTAGTCCATATTTTGATTTATTTTGATAAGGTATGTAACAGCTATTATACGAGGGCAGTCTGACTAGTGAGGTAAATAACATAGAGAAGGCGCCATAATTTACGCATGCATGACATTTATCAAACCTATCATGTTGTAAGACAGCTGTCAAAGTTTCAGTTAAATATGTTGCGTTCTTTATCTCTTACAGTTGTTTAAAGTAAACGTGTTACGTTGTTCAGTGAATACGGACAAAAGAGGGTTTCGTGTTGTGATTAAAAATTTCCATATCGCCCGGAAAAACCCAAAAAAATTAAAGAAGAATTAGATAGTGTTCACGGCGAATCTGTGCCATTATTTATGATAGTTTTTTTTCCGGATAACTGAATTTAAACGTAGCTGTACGAGTATCAAAAATGAAAAACGATCAGGACGTTCGAAAGAGGTTACCACTGACGAAATAATCATTAAAGTTTACGACTTTGTTTTAAACGGGCTTCAATTAAACGTACATGTGATAGCAGACCCTATGGTATATCTAAAGGACCTGTTGGTCGTATCTTACATGAACACTTGTGTTATAAGAAAGCTGTCAGCAAGATGGGTGCTGCGTTTGCTAACTATGGATCAGAAACGAATACGCGTAACAACTTCTGAGTACTGTTTGACCCTTTTCAAATATAATCCCGCTGAATTTTGCGCCGATTTATTACCGTTGACAAAACGAACCTACGAAACAAGAATTCTATCCAAACAATGGGTAGAAGCTGGTTGCAGTGCACCGAATGAAGGAAAAGCGGCTCAATCAGCTAACAAGGCTATGGCCACTGTATTTTGGGATTCTCGTGGTGTTATCTTTATAAATTATCTGCAAAGGGGCAAAACAATCACAGGCGAGTTCTACGCGTCGTTATTGAATCAGATGATTAAAAAATTAAAGGAAAAACGATCGTATATGGCAAGAAAAAAAGTGTTGTATCATCATGACAATGTACCGGCTCATTTATCGAACATTGTCACGGCAAAATTAGTTGAATTGCAATTTGAAATACTTCGTCATGCACCTTACAGTCAGTATTTAGCTCCATATGACCTCTTCTTGTTTCCAAACTTGGAAAAATCGCTAGGTAGAAAGATATTTTCATCTTATGTGAAAGTAATTGTAGAAACTAGTAATTATTTTGAGGCGTTTGACTCTTCCCATTATAAGAAGGCATTAAACGACTTGAACATCGTTGGAGCAAGTGCATCGAGTTAAAAGGGGACTTTGTCGAAAAATAAATGTAAAAAACTTGAATAAATTACCTCCTGTTGTACTACTTACCTTAGTTTTCAGACCACCCTCGTAGATATAATCCTACTGTGTGAATTATGTGATGAGGAGTAAAATATTATATTCATATTTCGTAGGCGGTAGTATTATGTTTATAGTGAAAATGAATAGTAAAATACTATTAACCAGAGCTGATATATAAAGAAGCGATAAGCATTGAAATGAGTGTTTAGAGTTCAACGAAAGTAATGAAAACAAGTATGGACCGCCTGATGATGACATAGAAGTAGATAATGAAGATATTGTGGTAAAAATAAGAAACAGCGATTCTGAGTTGGCGGATATTGAAAACGATTTAGATCTTGGTGACGCTTCCAATACAGACACTCATAAAGTTTTTACATCAAAAATAATCAGCAGCGACACTATGAAATGCAAGTAAGACGAATTCTATATAACATTCTGCAAGAAAAGTTAATCCTTTTCAAATCGAGAAATTAGTTCCATTGCTTCATTTTTTTGATATATTTCCAAAAACCACTGCTAGTTATAATAACGAAATGGACAAAAATAGAAGACAATGGAGTTGATGCTGACAAGTGAAAAGTGATTGATAAGAAAGAACCAACTAATTGTATTGAAATTTCAATACTTGTCGGAGTATATAAATCTGAAAATGACGGGCTATCTCAGCTATGGAGTAAAAAATGGAAGAAGAATGTTCAATGAATTAATGTTGTATAATCGTTTTCAAAATATATTAGGAGGTTATTACATTTGATGATGCAGAAAAGATAAGAACAAATTAGTCAAATGATAGATTAGCACCGATACATAAATATTTTTATCTATGGTCTGTGACCATTGAAAAACAATCAGTGGTATTCCGCGGTAAATGTCAGTTTAGGCAATATATGCCGCCATCTAAGCTGGGACAATATGAAATAAAGTTATGGACTGCTTATACCAGAGCACTACAGCGTATGCGTGGAAGATAGAAACGTATACAGATAAAAAAAGATAGAGAGAAATACACCAAACCGAAAATGTGGTAAAAGGTTAAAGGATCAGGTCCGGCGCCAAGCAAGCCACAGGGACTGCGATGAAGACTGGCGCTGCGCTTGAGGGGCATTGAGTGGCCTAAACGTCGTCAGAGTCCTCTACGGGAAGACAGACGCTAAGGCCCTCACACCGCCTCTAGAGGGGACTAAAGAACTTAGTTCGTAACCTTAGTTACGATAACTTTTTTATTTCAGACTTGTTGGTTAATATTTCCTTTTTAAAAGAGTTACTATTATCGGAACTACTCGAAAAAATTAACCTGAGCTATCAATCTCTTTTATCTAAGAATAGAACCGCATATCATCTTTGTCTAGTTTTCAACGTTAAATGACAATAGTATCATATTGTCAAGAAAAGGTAAGCTAGTTATTCCACTGAGTACTTTTTGTGATGATAAAAAAAGTGATTCTGGCGAAAAAAGGAGCCACATATAATTTTGGATCACCACAAGTCTGAATGTAATGTCGACGCAATGGAAAAGGTGACTAGGAACTATTGTGTCAAAAGGATTACTTGTTGTTTTCTATAATATGATCAATATACGAGCTATAAATGCGTTTACTTTATGGCTACATCTGAATCCAATTTATGACAAAAAATTACGGAAGAAGCGGAACATTATTTATGAACTTGAAAAGCATTAAGCAGATGGCGTCGACAACGAACCTAATTATCCCACAACGAGTCGAGCGGATTAATTATTAGAACCGTTGAAGAAAAAGGCAAGATGTAATATTTATCCCCCTAAAGTAGTAGCTTGCACAACATGCAAGTAAAGGGCGTCGTACTTTATAATCTAGTTATATTCTTGTCATATTTTGCTTTGCTGTTTTGAAATATTTTATGTAGAAAAGAAGAACATTAGTTTTTTCTAAGTATTGCACAAATGAAACAGTCAAATAATGTAAATATGTATTTAACAAATTTAATGATGGTTTATTGGACTCATAGTAGGTAACGCACTTCCAAGGTCTGGTGGACAGAAGGTTAACTATATGTATTTAAATAAAATTGATTTTAGTGTTTTAACATGTGTATTAAATGTGTTTTGGTTTTTTTTAATAAACAAGTGTTAAGAGTAATTGGCCCACAGTAATTGGAAATTAACCCCGTTCAAAGTGATTTATAATAAGAATTCTAATTAGTGCTGGAATGAAAGCAAGTCTATGGCTCCTAGCTGCGATTATTTAATAAAGGCGTAGCCATTAGCGCCAGTGTAAAATTAAATTATTGCCTAATGAAAATATTAACAAGACAGGTGGCGATCAACAGTAGCTTATGTTTAACTTAAAATCAATTATTTTCTATTTAGATAATCGTATACAAAAAATAAACTATAATATTTTGTGAAATAAGCCAGTATCCTTCAAAGAGCGTGAAAATATCTCCATGTTAATATATAGTAAGTGTTTTCAGTTACTGGCGATATCATGCGTCTTTCTAGCTTTCCCTAGTAGCACCCTAAAGTGATTACAATTATGTTGCTGTAAATATTACGAAACTGTTACCGAACGTATATTTTCAAGTAAAAGTTGTTAAGTTCACTTTGTGCAGTTAAAATATCGTAAAATGAATTATTAGATTTAAAATATAGATATTGTTGATTGGTGGGGTTGGCAGTGTGAGTAATTAAAAATAAATTACTGTATTTGCGTGTTAAAACTTACGCATTCAACGGTTTTATGGTGGCAATCAAACTGTCTCGACTTGGTATTGATACTAAGCCGGAGTGATTAAGTCCCTTAGTTCGAACAATTGAATGTTCTGTACAGATAGATTATTACCTGAAATTATCTCAGTATACTTTACTTATAAACATGTGGGTCTCACCAAAACTTTTATTTAATTTACGACATATACCTGATAAGCAACAAAGTTTGGATTTCAAATATTATTTATCTTCAAATTCAAAACATATAAATATAAAAGAAATGCAAAGTAAATTCTTACATCTACAAAACAGAAATACAACTTTACTACTAGTACAGTTATCTAAACAAATTTCAATGACCTGTTAAGCTAGAAACCTTTAAATATTTAAATTTGCCCAAGTGTTATTTGTTAGAACTTTTCTAAAAGTATCCAGCTGTGGGTACAAATTTTGCTATGAATAAAATTTACAATAAGTTTAACTTTAAATATAAAATGTTAAGATTTATTTAAAAAACTTCCATTTTAAAAAATTTGTTTAGTTTTAAAACTTCAAATTATTTTCACTTACGCTGTAATATTTTGATTGTCGCTATTATCATAAGATTGAATGATAATTTATCTTCTGCCTGTTTATTTCCATTCAAACAGAATTGAATTGTTACGATTTTGTTTCCATGCCAATTTATATACTGGTTGGTAAACTTAGATCTTCTACCTTTTTCGAGAGAAGCCCTTTGTTACACGAAAGCTCCCGTTTTATAAAATTATATTCAATTTTATGAATTTTCTAACGGCGACCCGGACACTTCAATTTGCTGCTGTTATCGATCAGAGGTGTTATAATTTTCAAACACTTTGATATTTACGCGAGCAGTGATCTATTGGGATTTTACATGTTCGCCATCAAATGATGTACTTGCGAGTTTGTCCGTTGGTTGCCTCAATTCATCACTCTGGAACTACGTAAGTAAAATGATTTCGGTTTGTAACTTACTTTTATAATTTTTTTAAAATTCCCTTCCTGCTCTGGATTGACCAATTAAATCTCTTAAAGTTAAAAACAACGGCATGCGGCTTTGTTGGAAAATCTTTTCAAGTTCCATTATATATTTGTGCCATTTCGCAACGTTCTGAAGTTTTTACAGCAATAAAGTATATGACACCATAGCTTTCTGTACCTTTTTGCTTTATGGGTTTACTGTTTGCAAGACATTTCCGTATTAAATGTACAGTTTGAAATTTGTCCCTTCTACTTTTAATTCTTTGCACTTTGAATTATATATCAAAACCCACTTTTTTTTATAACGGTGCACTTTTTACACTTGACTAAATTGTTATTTTATGATAGCTTATTTCAATTTTCTAGTGTGACAACTGAGTAATTTTTATACTTGTTAATTACGACGGTCTAACAATACAAAACAGTTTATTAATACTAGAGATATCTAAAGAGCAATAAAAGTTTCAAAATTACATTTACAAAATTGAAAATTTATAGTGAAAATCGAAGTAGACATAACCATTTTTAAATAGTTGATTCTTAAAAGTAACGTTTCAAGCGTTTCTGATGTATTGGAAACCTATGACACGATTTCATTTAATTATAGCTATTGGCTGTAGGTTGTGATACAAATACTAGTATAGTTTAAGAAGATGACTAAAGAAATACAGACAATTTATATGAATGTCGCCATATTTAATATCGGAATTAATGGTGTTAGTAAATGTATACTAATTTGTTTAAACTAGTTTATTATTATTGTATTTTTGTGCTTTAGAGACATTATTGTCTGCAATCTTCTGCCACTGTATAAGGTGACACAGTGTAATGGTCCGATATATTGGCCGGTCTAGCTAGTGAAGTTGGGGTGAGTTCGAGGACACTAAAGTAACACTATTTAGGCCATACTCTACAATATTTAATAAAGATAAGTCAAAACAGGTCAGCGTTGCCTATTCAATCAGTCACAGTAATGGTTACACGACACAAGTCTTCAATCAAATCGGAAAGTTCTTTATTTAAGGTCAATCTCGCAAAGCGAACAGGAATCCAGGTAAAATTCATATAAGTAATTACAACGATACTTAGAAATATAGTTTACATTCTGGATCTTCCCTGTATAAAATAAAAGGGGGGAAGAGATACCTTAATTTATCCGTAAGTGATAATCATAAGTACAACAAAGCAGTTTTAATATACGGAAGAGTTGCAATAACTTTTATTATAAATTGTAAGGATATCCATATACAAACACAAATGTTAACATAATCATACGATCTTTAACGTTTAAACTAACTCCTAAAATGTTACACGCGGTACGTTAAAGGGGTAGTTTGTTTTAAATGTACGTTATGTGACTGTCTAATTTAACTCAACTTGAATATAGGTCAGTTAGTTAGCTTAAGATCCGAAGGTTAGAGAGATCTCCTAGATTATATGATCCCGTTCAGCACGGCAAGCCTAGCAGGTGAACTATTATTACACTGGGATATTCGCAGTAATAGCGTTCGATTGGAACAAAATAAGTTGGTTTACTAGAAGATAACCTAATTTTCAAGAGTGACAGGTAGTACAGTTTCATGAAAAACTAAGACCCTAGGTACAGTCTGATTCTTGAAACATAACTTCAGTTGTCACTTGTTTCATTATTGAATATTCGTATAAAATTCCACAAAAATCTAACTGGAATACTCAAAAATTGTGAGAGCAAGATATTTGATTTGATGGGCCAAACATGACGCTAATTTAAGGTCATTTAATTTATTTAAACCATTTAAAGAGTTATGTATTGTAAATGAACTGGAGGGTTTGCCCTTTTTTCAAGATTCAAGCACAAACAGCGAACACTGCAGATGCTAAGCAATTAAACTGTGAAAGTGGTAACTCCGACATTAACAAATAGTAATGACAATGGCGAATTTTATGACTACTCCTGTTACTCTAAATCAGGGTAATGTATTTGTAGTTAAACTTATTTTTAGTTTAACAATTTTGAGTTCTTCTAGCAATTCGCCATCTCGTGTGCTGTTAGGAGTTGATGTCTTGGTGTAATTTTGTAAACTTTTCAATGTAGCAGATTCATAATAATTTTCTAGAGCGGACAGTATTTTTTATTGAATGTATTAACGGCGTAATTTATATTTATAAATTTTGTTGAGAATATTTGAATTTCGCTAGGAGTTGGTTTGTTTCTGAATATAAACTTTGAATAGTACTGTTTCTAAATAATCGCGTAACGTGACGAAGGTCATTGTTGTACAATGCATATATAGTTTTTGATGTATTCGTGTTTACGCTTTGGTATATAAAACTTCCGTATTTCATTCTCTATCGCATTAATTTATTATATAAATTAATAGATCTTGTTTAGAGCTTCACTCATCGTATGATTGAGCACCTTTTACCGTAGTGTGACTGTACTTGACATATAGCTTCCAGATCAATTTTCTGTCCAATATTACTCATAAGCACTTAATTTCATTTGTATATGGAATTGGTGACTTTTTTAGGTTAAGGTTTGTTTTTTTTTGAAAAATTATTCTATAGTTTTTGATAGTGGATGTCAATCTACTGTGATATTTTAGCAAAATCTGTCATTCCCGCAATGTATTTCTGTTTCTTTCATATTATTTTTAAACTAAGATTAATTTCCATTTCTAAATATCAAAATTATTAAAAAGATTAATTATTTATTAAGTTTTCGCCGAATACCCTTATTTAATTTCAAAAATTATTGATACATAAAGCTAATAATCCATTTTTGTTATTTTTAAGGGATTGTTTTATCTGTCAGTTATCTTATCTTAAGTTTTCAAGTACATTGATTGTCTTTGACTTGTAAGTAGTATACTGCATTTGGAACCAACAATAATTAACTCAGTTACATTTTGATAATAATTTCAATATTATGATTCTATTGGTATTAGCAAAAGTTGAAATACAATGAAATATTTTAAGCATCCAACAATTAATTATACTGGATATACTTTGATGTACCCAATTTAAGCGTCGATTAAGTTTCATTAGCTATACTATTATTTCACACCATAAAGGTGTTCTCAAATATGTTAATTATATTCCTGATAGTTATTATATGTTTAAGGTACATATCAGCGTATTAATTTTTTCCATTAATTTAAAAATATTAGACACAATAGTCAGAAACCGTAAACTGGTCGCTTACGATGGTGATTTTTTAAATTCTCAGCCTAAGTAAGAAGAAACAAATTGCAACTGTAAAAATATTTCTATTTTTCGAGGTAAGCACTTAAAAGTTTAATACATTCAGTCCAATGCGTTTCCAACCTTTGCAAACCACTTAAAAATTCTTCTGAAAACTCTTCAAAAAACGTGTTAACATCTCCTCTAACATCATTATCTGATCCACGGCGTCTCCTAGCAATGGTAAATATCAGTTTTAGAAACAAAATAATCGCTAGTAGCCAGATCCAGGGACTGTAATGGATGTTGAAGTAATTCAAAGCTGCATTTAACAAACTTTGCAAAGTGGAACTTGTGTACTGGCGCGTTATCTTGTAACAGCGACACACCTTTCCGTAGTTTGCTCTGCATTTACTCTTAATTTCTTCGCGCAATATACGAAAAAGTAAGGCATAATAATTGTCAGTAATCGTTTGAAGTTTTGGCAAGTAACCTTTGCCGCAAATAGAACTGTCTTGAATTTTTTGAGTAGCGGTGAACCATTACGATAACATTATTTCCACTGCCGTTTTTGCTCTGAAACATAGTGATGTACCTATTTTTCATCCACAGTTACTAATCGAGCCAATAATTTTTCAAAATCTGCCTGTCAACGAACTAGAAGTTGTTGTGAAATGCTGAAGCGTATTTGTTTGTTCTCCGCCAAAAGCATTTGGGGAACCTAGGGTGCTGAAATTTTTATCATCACTAATCCAAAATCCTAGGATTTTGTAAATAATGATTTCACTTACATTTGCAATGTGCGCAATTCGCTCAACTGTTAAATGTTGGCCAGAAACCATAATTTCCTGTACTTTTTCCACCATGTCACTTATTCCAACAGTTTTTGGACGCCGATGCCGCATTTCATATTTTGTGGAAGATGTTCTACGTTTGAATTCTGTAGAGCACTTTCTACAATTGCATATGATAGAGCAGATTCGTCCAAAATTTCCTGCATGCCTCCCAAAATTTAAAGTGGTGTAATCTCTTTCAACTGAATCTCGGTTTTGTCCATGTTTGCAAAATTACTGTTCACTTGAACTTTGACAACCAGTACTATTGTTTGGCATCTTGATACTTGGCAGGTGTTGTATTGATATGTTGATAAGTAAGCAAACAAAATTAAAATTCTGTATCTTGAGCCCTTCTACATTGGGGTAGGAATATATGAAATTACACTGGGATATTCTGATTGATTAACAATATACACAAATATCTAATTCCAAGGTAAATCTAGGTACCTGCAAAGAGTATAGACCTTTCATTTGATTGGAAATAACAGCAGACAGGTATGTTAGTAGAAGATTACTTTTCTGTTCTATTTAATTTGCAAAAATTTTATATTCCTATAAAATTATATAAGCTTATGAAAAATGTACAAAATATAGAAATGCCTAATAGGCTAATTATAAAGTACGCATACAAATATTAAATATCCAAAGCTGCTTACAGAATATTAAATTCAAAAGGTTCTTTCATAATGTTAATCTGCTTATAAACAAACGCTTGCTTTTCTCCACCATGGTATCAAGGAACTGTAAATCTCAAGTGTTTTTTGATAAATACGAAAATACCGTTGCAATCTGATCACTCTTGTTATGCATTAATGGCTGGTAGGTGATGTAAGGTGGTTAAATGGTTCTTTAATTTGCATAATTGTAGATTTATCAGCAAATAATGTGGTTTATATTAGTGTTTCTACTTGGTGAGTGATGTCATTTAAATGCTATTAGGAGGACTGATTCACGAGGAATACATTTTTTTAATTCCAGCTATTAAAAAGTTGTGATTAATACATTTTGAGTTATCTAATCTAGTGCAGCGCAGCCTTGAGCTTTGATTGAAAGTACAAGCTTTTATAATTTTTGCCTATTTAGTTAGGTTATACAAAATTTTTGGTGAGAAGCCTATAACCTGTTCATTTATTTATGACAGCTTTTTCAAAATTCGCTCTTTTCATAGGAGGAAACTTCGCCTTTTCATATGAATTAATGAGATTTGCAAAATTGGAAAAGGTACAAATATCGAAAAATTTTCTTTGGCCGTGCTAACCATTGCACTACCAAGGACCATATACCAGCCTGTTGGAAATCTTTCTATAAATGTGACACTTTTGAAGTAACGATGTTTAAACTAACTTGCCAAGACTCGGAGAGCCGGCAGTACCGTCAGATTCACACCTAGTCGATATATTACAAATATATATGTGCGAAGTTAGTTGTTTTCGAAATGAAACTTTGTTTTTAGTGGATTATGACATTAATATTTGTAGAGGTTGTGTATAATTCAAATACAGGAATATACGACTCAAAACTACTAGGATCCAGTAGTAAGGATAAATATGAATTAATGAAATTTGCAAAATCGGA
>JAHWXV010947545.1:0-15996 GCA_024586415.1 Phrixothrix hirtus | reverse complement strand
GGTCCTTGGTAGTGCAATGGTTAGCACGTTGGAGTATCTATCCAAAAATCCTGGGTTCAAATCCCGCCCAAGGAAAATTTTTCGATATTTGTGCCTTTTCCGGTTTTGCAAATTTTATTTATTTATATCTATCCTTACTACTGGATCCTAGTAGTTGTGAGTCGTATATTTCTGTATTTGAATTATACACAACCTCTATAAATATTAATGCTCTGATAAGTTTAACGAAAATTAATAGCATAATTGTTGATAATAAAAATTGGAAGCGTAATATAGAAATTTTATTTTGAAAATTATGGTGAAAATTTTATCAACAATTTTTGTAGTAAAATTAGTGTATTATAATTCCTATTTTTATTGCCAAAAATGTTGCTAGTAATTTTCGTAAAAGTTATCAAAGTAATTCTTGCCTATTTATAGTGGTCCTTCGCCTCACAATGTGCAAGCATAACCCTGCAACTTAATATTATTGTCGATGTCATTTAAAATTAATATAAATCATATTAAATGCAGGGTGCCCCAAAACTGTTTCCTATCACCTGTCGAATAAAATTTACTTATCAAAGTTTTTAAAAACGTATATTTCTCGAAATACTAACACTTATAGTATTAAGTCCAATCCTGGCATGCGGCCCTGCGCTGTGCCGGATAGTAATCTAATTTCCCTTGATGCAAATCACTCAAATATATTTTGAAGGTACATTTGTTTCTAAAAATATCTATTCCAGAAGAATAAGTTGAAAGGATTTTGTGTTACTTTACAAGACGTATTTTAAAACGTTACTTCTCAATGTCTGGTCCATGAATCTAACACTTAATCTAAAAATTTTAATTTTAAATGTAAATTTTGTTATTTATTACTCAGTACAATATATGTACCTCCATGTACGCCATAAAAATTTGCGTAATCCTGAGAAGCATGCCATTAAATATGTGAATGACATGTGTTTAGTCTTAACAACTTTATTCTCCACCTCAACGTGACACTCGCTTTGTTCAGGTTGTTCTTAGTCCATATTTTGACCAGCGTATGGAGCTAACTAATCCATGTGTACTACTTTAGATATCCCACTAGGTAGTTTTTAATCCGATATATTATTCGTCGATCGTTGTCATAACTTTATAAGAACCTTCCTAGAATCGTTGTAGTTTTTATGGTAGGCTTCGTAGTCATTGCATCTGATCTAATCACTTGCACTTCTTTGGTTGAAATCTTCAAGATTTATAATTTCCGTCGCACTGAATTTCATTCGATCGCCAGCACTAAATGTTAGCACGTACACTTTCATGCATAGTGTTCAGCTTCCTCCAAAGCTTAAAGTATTCGCTTTCGGTGTAATATTGAACTTTATACCAAGGGTAGCATTATCTCAGGCCCAAAACACCATTCTGCCGTATTCTAGCTAATTCCCTCATATACAGGCGATCGGTACGCCACTAGAAGCATATCAATCCCAGTTGATGGTCTGAGATAGCCGTAGACATTTATTTTCCCATGATTCGATTCATACGCTTTGCCATTCGATCTAACTACCGATGAGGAACAATAACTGATCTTTCGTATTTTTAACAATTAACAAAGGCTTCCAAGTAGGTCCGGCTAAAAATTTCGTCATTGGTTGGAGTGCAGTTCTAATAGAATTCCAAAATAGCTTAAAAGGCTTCTTTAGCAATATCTCAGCTAATATAGCTACCTCCTACTGGTAAAGCGCACGTTTCGCTCTACTTACTAAGATAATCAATCGCCACATAGATGTAATTATATCCCACTTCCATTTTCGGAAATGAACGTGCTGTGTCAATAGCCCCTCTTTCAAGTGGGCTGGCCACGATACATACGTCATTGGTGCCCTCTTCCAATTGAAACGCTAGATGATTGTTTTACACCTTGTGCGCTGTTTCTTAACGTCTCTCTTGCATTTCATCAATGAAATCGGTCTAGAAAAAGATAGATGCTTGTATGATTTTCTTAAATATATTATAGTTAGCAGCTTGAAATTGCATTACGTACACGTGCGACAAGTAATTTTTAAGACTGGGCCAATAAAATACGATAGAAACAAAATGAACAAAATATTAATTTGGTTTTATCCAAAATAATCTCCGCTTACTTTAATAAACTTGTAACAGCGACGCAAAAGGGATTCAAATGCATGATTCAGCTCATTTTGTGGTATTGCCTCTAGTTTCTGTGTGGAATCTGCTTGAATGGTCGGTATATTTTCTAAAAAGCACCTTTCTAACTTCAATTTCAATTTTAAAAATAACGAGAAGTCGCACAAGGCCAAATCAGGTGAATATGGCGGATGATTGAGTACGCGGACTTGATTTTTGGCCAAAAATTGACGTACAATGTGTGACCTGTGAGATGGTGCGTTATCGTGCAACAGCGTCCAACTGCCTCGATCTTGATAATCGAGACGGATACAACTTATTCTGGCCATCAAGCGCTTCAAAACTTCTTTTCGGATAATTCCTTTACTATCAAAGAACATTATTAGCATTGTGCTGATTTTTGAACACACTTTTCGTGTTTTCTTTGCTTGCCGTGAATTTGTCCACTTCCATTCCGCACTTTGGCGCTTGGTTTTTGGATCGTATTGAAAGCACCTTGTTTCTTCACCCGTAACAATTGATTTAAGGAAGTTTGGATTATTTCTGGTGACTACAAAGATGTCCCTGGAATGGCTAATCGTCGTTACTATTTGTTCATCCGGCAAAGTGTGTGGGGCAAACTTAGCATAAACATTTGTTTTGCCCAAATCTTCATGAATAATGGTGCGAATCGTCTCTGAGTTGATATTCGTAGCCGCTTCTATCATTTTCAGTGGTCATTGTGGTCACTTACAATAAAATTCCGTTCCTTTTCGATCGTTTCAGGTTTTCGAATTGAAATTGGCCTTCCATATGTTGATCATCTTTTAGCAATTCTCTAGTATCCAAAAATCGTTTCTGCCATACGAAAACATTTGGTCGACTTAAACAAGCATCTCCATACATTTGCTGCATTAACTGGAATGTTTCTGATACACTTTTCCCAAGTCTTGCGTTAAATTGAATAACCGCTCTTTGTTCCATGATACAATTTCAACTTAACAATTTGGTTAGGGATAGCTGTCATAACTTTGTCATTTATCATCTGATTAGCATGAACTTGGGCGCGTTAGGTAGACAAATAATTGCACTTTCGAATGA
This sequence comes from Phrixothrix hirtus, assembly GCA_024586415.1. Classification (NCBI taxonomy): domain Eukaryota; kingdom Metazoa; phylum Arthropoda; class Insecta; order Coleoptera; family Phengodidae; genus Phrixothrix; species Phrixothrix hirtus. Next base: position 12,801 of record JAHWXV010947545.1, on the reverse strand, counting down.
TTCTATTAGTTAATAGATGTCGCTACTACTTTCTGAGATATGGCTCCAGCCTTAAAAATTAATATACAATAAATTGAAATGTTACACGCTCAGTGTACGGGACAATTAAAAATTCTCGCAAGGTCAGTAAGGTTCAAGAATAATAAATATAAGATACATAATAGTCTTTAGTAGTAAGCAGCAAATAATTAATTTCCAAAACTTAAATATGTACATATGCAATGGTCACAAAACGTCAAGTATCGGGACATCTACCGCTCGACATTTTTGTATATTCCAATATTGTTGCTAATATTATAGGCTTACTCATATTATATCAATAAAGTTTGCTTTATCTAAATCGATGTCAATTTTTACAATATGTTAATGTCTACTTATCCCTTTTTTTAATATTTGAGATGCGCTGATTTGCAATTGTTTTATAGGAATGTTTGACTTGAATTGGATTGATTCCAATAAATGATCATCATTAATTCTGTTAACTTTAACAAATGCACATGTTTCTAACCTTTAAGACGGGCACTCCTTGTACAATCCTAGGGTCGGTATTGAATTCACACGTATGCATTTATATATTACCAATATTTGTATTAAATTTGTCTTTCTTCGTATTTACATATCAATATCAAATTTTGAAGCAACTAACTAGGTTGCGATTCATCTATTTATTGCCACATAAATTATCTCCGTGCTCACAAGTACCGAAGGAAGAAAGAAAGTTAGTGGGTGAGGTCGAAGGTTTTCTAAATATGCACAAACAAAGGGGTATCCGACTAAACCAGTTTCTTCGAAGGGAAGAAGGTGAGCCGTTGAATTATCTTAGGATATAGAAAGTAAATATTCACTTACAGAGCCCCAAATAAAATTGTAGAATTAGAAAATACAATATCTTTGAGCGCCACACCTTTACGTCCACAAACAAAGAAAGACCTGTAAAAGGAATGGATATTTACGATGCACGCTATGTTTTCTAAAGGTTAAACATCCGTAGGTAATACTCAATAGTCACTTTGTACAAAACATCTACCGAAATCAAAATCATAAACCTAACGATTCACATAAATAATTAGAGATGTGGGTTGAATTATACAACTTTTTGATTTCACCTCTGACCAAGTATAAAGGTAAATAAATCTGAAAGAGAAATTGGGTTAAACAAGAGATAATAAGAATTATGTATTGTTGAAAACAAAGCATGAACAATTTATTAATAACTTTTAAATTGTTAGAAATTACAATTACAAATTTTTACAAAACAAGTGGTTTTAAAATATTTTGTACTCTCAAATTTAATAAATACGTTTTCAGAGTCAAAGTTAAACATTGAAGGTCTTTACATATGGTAAAAAGATAACGTGTTTACACATCTGCCAGGCTATTCAGTATAATTTTATACCGAAACAAAAAACATAAAGCAATTGAGTAAATTATTCAGAATTAATCGTAATTAAATAAATGAGCAAGGTATAACAGTTTACGTCGTAAAAATTAGTAAAAGGTTGCAGAGGAACGCAAAATTCTTTAAACGGAAAATTTAGTTGTAATTAACAGAAACGAAATTATTCAATTTAGTTGCAACCAAACCGAAAATCTGTAAATTAAAATTTTTATAAATCGGAATTGTGCTTTGTTTTACAATTAGCGCATGAAGATTTAAATATTAAGTAACAATTCGCTAACAAACTACATACAGTTACCATGTAGTTTTAATCAGGGAAAACTGTCTAAGGCGAAAACTGGAAAAAGCGGAATCCTGCTTATTCCGGAAACTATGTACGTTCCCGTGAAAATTATAGGGTAAATACTTAGACGAAGCCGGATACTGCTTTTCGCGAATATGGAAAGGAAATATAAGTCCGATGGAATAATTTAACCTAAAAAATACGGAAAATTGTTTTATTGTAGTGCATATGTCTGCATCGTAATGTAAATAATATCTATGCTTTTAAAATGAATAAATTTGTATGTATTTCTTAGAAGGAATTAAAATTATATTTGTGTATTAAATTTATCCATGGGACTTTTTAATGTTATTAACAAACTTCAAAGGGGACTTATTCATAATATTCTGCTAAATCGCAGAATCAACAGTTCTTGAAAAAACTCAGATGCACTTTCAATCCTAAGTACATGCGTATATTGTGCAATCTATTGATGCGGTTACAAGTATTCTCGTGGTGCCACATCCGCGAATAAAAAAATTGTTTTAATTTTTTAAATCATCTTAAGATTGTTATTTTTAACTAGATTTTGTGTTTTCTTTAAATAAAAATGAATCGTTTATATAGCACTCCTACACTTAAAGAAAAAAATTAACCTAATAAGATCCCACGTAACTGAAAGTTTAAGCGTTAAGCAACTCACCCTTAAATTTAACTGCGGAAAAGCACAGGTATATGATTCCACAAATATGGAATGCAAAACTTTAAAAAATGTCCATGTATGTATACATGAAACAAAACATTTAAGATATAATATGGTAAAGGCTAGTTAGTAAGTGCCTTATGCAAACCAAAAAATTAATTTAGCGTCACTGTGAGTCACTTATGTGTATGTACTTGAAAAAATATAAATCTGTTTAAAATGGAAGCCTGTGTAAAACACAAAAATTTCATGGTCCCTTGGAAATCTGGTTTAGATAGTTTTCACTGTACATTAGTCACAGTAATTACAAAATAGGAAATTAATCAATTTGGTTGACTTGGTAATTGCAGTAACAGAGAAAAGAAATAATAATTTAAAGTATTTAAATTTCAACAGTAACAAATTTCATGTTAAAAACTTAGAATATTTAAATAATAATGTAAGAAAGAATAAATTAAAGTAAGATATGATATGGCAAGCAGAATCTGTTCTTGTAGATTGGCATGCTATATCTGGGGAAACAGAACGATGGCAGTTTACATGAGACCAGCTTCCAGGAAGCAATACGGAGATCAAGCGGGCCGTTCAAGCCTAGAAAAACAACTGGCACTCCACGTTTGTGGATAATCGCAAAGATACCTCCATGGAACTTAAAGGGTCAGCATGTTAGATTATACTGCATTCCTCGGGGCTTCTAAAATATAAAAGGCGACCACACCAGCAAGGCGTTTGTCCATTGCCATAATAAACGCCAGAAGCCAATTAAAGGAAGGGAGAAAAAAAACTATAATTTCAGAAAGACAAAAGTTAATTCGGACATAGAGAAAACAAAGCAATAAACTTACCACATCGTACTTAAATAATGAGTTTCTTTAGAACAGAACGATAGAAACAAATGGGCGTTGCTTAAAAACAAAAATTCGCACATGTTCGTCAGGTAAACGCTAACAATAAAAGGAGTTTTGTACAACCTTAGAGTTAAATTGATAAAGCGCGCGTCGTTAAAAACTTGATAACAGAGAGCACAAGGATAAACAGGAACGAAAAGATAATCATCTGTTAAATATTTAGCAATAATTCGCTATTCCAAAAATTACAGTGACGTTCAATCATGGGCGTAACATACAAAAGGCCAAATATAATACATAAAGCTAAAAATTGTCACGATGCTAGAATTTTAAAATATCCCAGAAAGGGGAGAAAGTATGATTAATTAAAATTTGTAATTCGATATAGCTCATAACGAAAATATACTAATCTTGTTACAGTATTTATTTGACCTTCTTGAGGTTATCATCACCATGAATGAAAACATATTGTTCGTTAAAGAAATACGTTGTTATAATTTAATCTACGGTAAATAGGGCCAAAAATATCTGGGACCCTCACTGTGACCGAACTAATGTTCAAATTTTATGATCCATTCAGTAGTTTTATGAAGCTATAACGAAGTAGTTCGTTAGCAGACAAAAAACTGTTTAAAATAAATTTTGCAAGAAATATCAAATATTTTTAAAAATTAATTTCCTTTAATATAAAACTTCCATTTTTAGACGCAACTATCAGCCGCATATATAAATATTTAGGTGTTAATTTTTCTTGTCTGTCTAAACTCCAAGTCATTATAGTTATTTCTTAAGTTACTTAACATACTTTTTTGTGTGCTTCTAGTTTAATTTGCTAAATAACAACAACGTTTTTAATATTGGTTATTAAGATGTATATTGTTAAAAAACTTAAACAAATTACTATAACTGCTTAATAAAACAGTTTACAATTAAATAAACTTTTATCATGGTAGGAAATAGCCCGTACTAAATATTGATTAACACTAAAATCGCTGAATCTATATAGCATTACTAATTAATAAAACGGATCAAAATAATGTAGAATTAAACTATAAAACAATTTAGAACGTATTAATGAGTTGCAGTGTCTATTTCGACAAATTAGGGTCACTAAAAAAGGATGCACGCATTTAAGATACACTTTTCGAAATTGGTAGTTCTAATTCATCTACTTATAGTTTTTAATTATTATTATATTTATACAATAAGCTTAAATACCCTAAAAATTTTATATTTGTAATTCACGAAATATGGACTTCATCAAACCGTTAAATACTTACTTTTTGTAGGCTTCGTTTATTCAATATAAACCATTTTACGTATTTCTATGCGTGCTACCATAATAGATTTGTGCCTAATTGATTAATGCGCCAAAATCTTAATTTTTATTAGTATTCATATACAAAAATTGTGTTTAAAAAATAAATAGGGGTTGACTTTACTCGCAGCATTAATGTTGCTTATCCCTGTAATAGTAGCGCATGCAATTGTGGTATAATCTATTTGTATTGCGTTTTAGTAGATTAACTAAAAGTAATTATTATAATAGACGACTGAGATTTCCGGTGATTAATCCTTTATTTGTTGGCAGGTGCTGTGCAACTCAGGAGGATTGACAGAGATTCCAGTAAAGCTACTGCCACCAACTGTAGAGCATTTGTCTCTAACCAGAAACTACTTTCCTCTTATACGCAGTGATGCCTTTGCGGGACTTCGTGCCCTGAAAAAGCTTTCTCTTGACGGAAACAACATATCAATCATCAAGCCGTTCGCATTTCGTGGCTTACCAAGATTAAAGGAGCTTTCAATTCAACAGACTCCGTTGACGACTGTGGCACAGTTTGCATTTGCAGGATTACAAAATATAACTTCTATCCTTTTAAGTCACAATAGAATTAAGAAAGTAGAAGGTTACGCATTTGCGGGTACATCGAATTTAAAACACTTAATATTAAGCAACAATCCGATTCTTAAAATAGAAAGTAACGCCTTTAGTGGATTAACGAATGTAGAACGCTTAGCTTTACCGTCCGGAATACGTACTATAGAAATCGATGCATTCAATGGGTTAGAACAAGTTGGTTTATTAAAGTTGGCATTTATGGATTTACCTTCTTTAAAATTTGGTACGTTTAGAGGACTAACGATCGTAGGCGTTATGTCTATTCAGGAATCAGATCTCGGCATTATTCAAGAGGGTGCGTTCGAAGGATTGTCTTATATAGGAACTTTAAACTTTTTAAATAACAAAATAGACGGTATTCAAGAAATGAATATCACACCAGAACATCATATTCGCGCTATTAAGTTTCAAGGGAATCACATTCTCGATATTCCTAAAGCGGAAAGCATTTCTTTAGCAGTTGATGTGCTTACTGTGATATCGAATCATTTCCCGTGTGACTGCCATATACATACGCTCATCGAGGGACCACTAGCCAACGGTAGCGTCGAGCAATTTATATCGAGAAATTACTGTATTTCTCCACTAGAAGTGAACGGGAAAGCGATGAGCTACCTCGACCTAGATGCTATAGGAAAATGCGAAGAACAAGTAACTCGAGGGAATTTAGAAGCTGCAAAAGACTCAACTAAAACTAATAAAAGTATTAAAGTAATGGTGTTATTTTGCATCGTTTCTCTAGTTTATCATTGGAGGTGAAATTAATGTATTCGGTAATTACATTGTAAAATTGACGTACATACGAAGGTGTTAATGTATCAGTGAAAGTTTTAACGAACTTTTAAGATATCGCGTTTATTTAATTAATATCTCGTGCTTCCTGTATCTAAAAGAATAGCAGCGTCTGTTTATAAACTGAATTTTTTGTTATTGAGCTGTTGTGTATTCCTATCCTTAAGGTTAATGTGATAGCTAGGATGAGTATTTCTAAATCAAAGCAGTTGGTTGTTGAACTAAATTAGAAATAACGTTTGAAGGAGTAGCTGAAATAAATAGGAAAATATTTTTGAATTACTATAAAAGAAAATGTTAATTTTGATATTGCAACTACAACTTCAACATTGCGTAGCTATTTTTGTAAAAAAAAACCTAAAAGGAAACTTCTAAACAAATATAGGAATAAACTATGAAAATGTGTCTCCAATTCTAGGAAAAAGAACATAAGATAGGGGTTATTAATTCTCACAATTAATTTTAAAAGTTAGGCTTTTAAAATGTGATTCCTGCAGATTTAATAAATTTAATTTTTAATAAATATTAGACTATTAAAATAAACTAAATTTGTCCGCGCACTCGAACTTTATAACCACGGGCATCTTATCTATTAGCCCCTTTTGTATCTTCTATCTAGCAATTCATGAACATTATTTGTTTATGCCGTCCATAATTCGCTAGCTAAATATATTAACTTTTTTGCTCTGGACAACTAGCCTAATTCCTAATAATTTTCGCTGATGGTATTCCGTTTGAATCTACTTTGAGACTCTTTTATCATAATTCAATTCAATGCATTTGCTTGCATAAATTTTACTGTCAATTCGGTTTACTCCGCGCCTAGTTGTTCATGTTCCTAATTAACTACATGGATAATCGATCATGATCCTGGATGCTGGCGCCCTAGCTGGCCGCTCACTTATTCCCCTGCTAGCATACTTAAATCCGTCTAAATATCGGCGTCTGCTTGACCTAAACCTCAATTTTAATACAAAAGATTATAAAATCGTAAATATTATAATTAAAATAATTAAAGTAAAATTATTAGCATCATGTACTTGCAAATTACAATCCCTTGATTTAAAAAGGAACTCAATTGCTTACCGTCACTGATCTACATGTTCACATGCCTGAATTGTTAAACCTTAAATTACATAAAGATATGCCCTTTTTTAAACAGTAATAAGAAGAGCAATATAGATCCTGGACAACATTGTATTTTACTATCGTCCAGAGAAATGTTTTCCATTTAATTAATCATGTAACACTGGACTTTTAATGATTTTTGAATATGATGTCTTCCAGATGTTTCCCTTTATAAGTGATGCATTCTTGTATTCAAATTACTTGGAGAGTCATTTCCGATGGTATGAATGCGACGGCGTGAATGATATTCTTCAATTCTTCAATCGTCTGCGGCGTCTGTTTAACGACCTCAGTCTTCAGCTTCCACAGAAGAATTAATCGCATAGGGCGAGATCTGGCAACCGAGCCGGTGCACGCGTTGTCACCATTTAACGAAACGAGACGGCCTGGAAACATTTCTTGCAGAACCTCCATAGCACTTGCCATATTTGTCGTCGCTCCATCCTGTTAGAACCACAAATGCGCATCCCTTGGTTGAGTCTGGGCTCCAAGATTTTGCGTAACATTTCAAAAGAGTGGTTGGAAGTAACAGTCACGGTGTGTTCGTTTTCCTCAAAGAAGTACGGGCCTATGATGCCAAATTCTGGAATAGAACACCAAATCGTTTCAGGCTGATTATGGAGAGGTCGCTCATGTTATAGAGGATTGTGTGAGTCCAATATAGGATATTCTGTTTTTTGATGAACCCCGAAAAGTGGTAATTGAGTTCATCACTACACAGCAGACGATTGGGCGGAATATTTACCACAATGTTCTCACAATCAACCTGTCAGTTGCGCCAGTCTTTGAGTTTCTTCACCATCATTAATTTATAGTGATGATACTTTAGATGACCCTATAGATTCTTCACACATTTTAAGTGGTGATACTCCTGGGCCTTTATCCTATTTCAAAAATCTAATCCTTTAAGGTCCTCAAATGAACTATTTTCTGTAAATTGAATTTAATTTGAAAAAATCGCTTGCCACGAAGAAATCTCCTCAGGCTTGGAAATCAGTAGGGTTCCCATGAAGCTGTACCTGAAGGATAAAGTGGATTTGATAGCAAATTATACTTGAAATTTAATAATTTTTGACATGGATACACGACTGCCTATAGCAAAACATTATTTTAATGAAAAATAATGTTTTCTGTATAAATGCGGTCTACTTTCTCATATGATTTGATTCTGTTAATCGAAACGATTAATATAGAATCATACTAACCCAGTAGAAGAATTGTAATTAGTCATATTCTCTTAGCTTGCCGGAAAATTCAAATCATACCTTTTCTTGCATGCAAAAGTGACCTCATTCTTTAGTCTGAGCGAATCACGATACTCCTTTGGTTGCAGTCTTATTTCGAAAATGTAATAGTATACTGACGTTTTATTTATAGTTTGAAATAGGCGGGTGGGGCCAATAGAATGCGTTTTTATTTTTGTTAAGAAATGTGACATCCTTCGTTCTGTTAGCTCCTTCATACGTAGTTCACAGGTAAAGATATATTATTCCCAGTCATGTTAACTGACTTAGAAAGTTTAAATACTACTAATATGCTATTATCTAGAACGTTTGGACTTGTTTTTGTCTCGTAAACTTATACTCTTTTGATCATTCACACAGTCATTTAAAATTATTGATGAATTTAAATGGATAAAATAATTAATGTACCTTACAAAATTTACATTGTATATCATATAATCTGTTGGAAATTGATTAACAGCACTTGATCAGGGCATTAAAACATCCTATTTTTTATGTCAATACGTCGCAATGACAAGCCGACAACTTTTAAAAAAGATGCTAACCCACCAAACAGCTTCTTAACCAATAAAGGATTCCCGTTATGGTTAAACATTTTGAACAAGATTTTTATCACTTCACGTTGCGCAATATCGTATATTTCAAGGATAAAGATAGATTATTTGGTTCATGGAGCTGTTCACAGTAAACTACCCATAAAATCAATTTGTAGTTAGATAAAAAACCACTACCATGCAGTAAAATATGTCAGGCAGTGAAATTTTTATGTTTCCCTCATAATTAATACGAAATAATGTCTTAAGGTAACCATTTACAGAAAATGATAGCACGTCCTATTATAATAATTAATTCGTGATGTATCAGTAATTTTATAATAAAGGAATTCAATTATACAGGATTGTTCTGAAATAGTTGCTGAAACTAAAATCGCCAACCATACGTATTAGAAGAGATACATTTTTGAAATTATTAAATTTAATTAAACCCTTTTTGGAAAATTGTACACATGAAAACATTTTATGAACTGCCTATATTTGTCACAATTAATTCGTTACAGACATTCAAGACAAATTCGAATGTATTTACTAACATAACAAATTCAAATAATATGTCGAATTGCAGTACGTTTATTTACTAATAAATTAGTGCTTGACCTATATTGCCAGAAGTAGCTGACTTAATTTTTATTTGAGAGCACTCTTAAAAAATTACATTCGGGACTTGTATTAAAATCATCAGAGATAGTTTAATTTACAAACAAATTATTAATAATGATAACATTTAAATTTAATACAATTGTTTCAAGATGGCTTTCGTAACAAAAAATAGAATTTCAATTACCGTAAAGCACTTAGGTATGCCTTTTTTTAAATTTAAAACGTTGTTTACCGGTCAAGAGAAATATTCGCCTTTTTACGCACTTTTTTTTACTATTTCCGAAACTGAGTAATACATAATTTCAAATTATCTACGTAAAGTTGAAAAGCTTGTAACAGTTTTGAGTTTTATTCAACAGAAGGTACAAAAACGTATTTCAAAGGAGTACTTCGTGTTTTTACTTTTTCAATAAAGCTTTTAGTTTAAAAATAATCAAAAGGAAAAACAAATTGATTATATGAAATAAACCGTATTTTTTCTTAACAACTAAGATTTTACCGTTTTTTGATAATGTTTATTTACATAAAACATACACAACTAAATCTAATTTAATAAATCAGAATAGAATTTTTCTATCAATTTCAATTACGCGAATGTTTATCAATACACGTTGCTATGACCTGTAATATGAGTAGGACTAGAGTGAACCTGCGTGATTTCATCGCAAACGGGAATAAAACTTGTGACAATATATGTTGCAAAGCAGAAGTTCTCAAAACGTTTTCCAAGAATTTTCTTTCTAAATTCATTCGTACCCAAATTAAACCTGTTTAATTTTTTGTGAATGTATAGAGCATAGAAAATAAGTGGCTAAAATATCTGAAAGTATTTCAAAGCAACCCTGTATAACCAGAAGTTCGTGCTTACCGCTTCCTTATTTTCCGGCTTGTCATTATTTAATATAAAGCCCCAAGTTATTTTCAGCCCGATTTTCGATGGTATTCCGAATATGAGCACATTTTCTTAAATAAAATAAGTGTCACGTAGAATTTCTGCTTTTCGTATAATATAAAAAGAGAGTAACCAAGGAAAGCCAGCTTAATTTCAGTTTAACAAAAGCTCTCGAGATTCTTCAATTATTTAGACAAACTGGAATAGATCATATGAACACTTTTTAAGTAGATATCATTAACTAACCTTCCATGATATAAGTTAGCATGTCAAACGCTCAAAGTTTGGATATTCGATGTCACAGAATACGCCTCTCTGATTAGAAACAACCATACCGAAACATTTGAGGGGTATACTTGGCATACTAAACACAACTTCTGTTACACTACGATTTAACATGTGTCTATCTATAACAGTTATTTTCTATATTATTAATTTAGTGTGTTTATTTAACACGTCATATTAATTATTAAACCCATCTTTTGGAAAGTTATAGCAATAAGTGTTTACAAGATCGGTTTTAGTTTTTTAATGCATCATAGATTCTTCCTTACCAAGTAGGTATCAAATAGTCAAACCTGCAGTCCAAAGATCACAAAACGAGTAATATATGTAAACTCTTTCTATAAGAGTTTTTTGCGTTACACTTTGAAGCATGATAGTAAGTAGTTAATTTTTGATGCCAATTCTTCCATTATCTAGCAATATAGGCATCATGTAAACAAAAACATTAAGTTCTAAAACTAGTTACAATTATTCTGTTTTTAATAAGTAAATTGAAGTTTTGTAGTTGCAGTACTCAATTTGAAATTCTAGCTAACTGTTTAGTTTTTCCAATACATTTCTTTAGTAAGTAATGTTTCGTAAAACCGAAACGTAGTGAAATTAACAAATCTGCCAGAGCAGTGTTTTTCAATGATTTAGACTATCTGTGCAATTATGTTATTTTAACAAGATATAGTGAAAGTAGGCTATGATAGATTTAAAATTGTAAATAGAAAATTTTAAATCGATAGAAATTTATAAGGATAGGTAGGTATGTATTCTTGAATATGTTAATCGTTAAAATTTCTTAAATCATATATATTATAATTTACCATTCCATATTAAGACGGAAGCGTGTTGGTATTTTGATACACTCACTTTGCTTGTATAGAACTAAAAATATTATTCTTCATGCATCAAATGTATTAGAAAAAATAAAAGCGTGGGATTTTCTAAATGTAAATGGAGAGTTTATCAAAATTCCGACATACATTTTTATTGTGCATATATTTCCGTGTATATATGGCATTTACATATATATAAAGGGTATACGAAATTATTTTTAAGACAATCAGTGCCTACAGCGTCTATGGATGTGTGTATATAACTTTATTGTTAACTATTTAAATGTGTTCCATTGTATACTGAAATCGATTGAATACAAAAATTCCATAAAATAGTTGTTCTTTATTTTAATATTCCTATAACTGCAGCTAAATATAATTTACTTAAGTTATTAAATACTTTTCAGCAGTAGTTATAAGAAAATAAAATAAATGTATTGTTCTGAGCAAACTTAAGCTTCATTCAATAAAGGTACTATATAGTATATTAATGCATAAGACATGCACATGTGCTAATCAATGAAACTATTCTTATTTTCTGGGTCAACCACAGTAGGTAATTAATTTTAAACATTTTTACTATTAATTTATTTTTATAATCTACAGTTAATATTGTAGGACGCTTGCTTTTATATTAATTTTTTTTATAAGAAAACGAGCTCAATATTTGTTTCATCGCAATGCCTTGCGCTTACAAGAAAACTAATAAATAAAAATGTATCTATATCTAATAAAGGGATAAACGCTTACCTTCTAAAATGAAACGGAAGGTAAATAATAAATAAATACTAACGAAATAATATTTCCATTTCGGTGAAAAAGAGGAAAGAATATTACATAATTTATTCTGCTTCTGGATGAAAATGTTTATAAGTTAGTCTGGTCGATCTATGTGCTGATTACATAAAACAAATTTCTTACAGTTATATTAAATTTAAGTTCTTATTCTTGCTTAATGCACTTGAACTAACATAAGAGGAATGAGATCCTAGCAATGCATGGTTGTGGCATAGGGATAAGGTCCATGAGGCAGACTTCATTAGTGTAACATACATGAAAATGGGCCGTTTTGGGTAACTGAAGCTTACACTAATTTAACAGTCATACACCTCTTCGCAATAAAGCCATTTTTGGTTTTAAAAACTTATTCTAGATAACGTAAATTTTATTTAACCTCGTTGTATCTCACAGTAAATGTTAAATAAAGAATAGGAAATACTGTCGTATTTAAAAAGAAATATAATGGCGCACGGTTGTTGGCAAGATTGGTATGTAAAAACCGTAATAATTAGTCTCATTAAAAACAGAAAGTTCAAATTTACAAAAAAAAAAAAATATATATATATATATATATATATATAGGG
>JAHWXV010947497.1:0-21730 GCA_024586415.1 Phrixothrix hirtus | reverse complement strand
ACAAAGACAAATTTTAACCGTGTGTCCTTAGAAAATGAAGCGCTAAGTATAAGTTAATCCGAAACCTAAAATTACTCATTTTACAGACTATAGTAAAATTTCATGTTATATCGCTAATAAAAAATCACGCGTTTATGAATTTTCAAAGTTAAAAAGTTAATTCATTTATTAAGTATTCTTTTATTCAGATACAGAATTTTGTAAAAAGTGATAAAAATTTAAGGGCACAGTAAGATTAATTCAGAAAAGATGTTACAATTAAACTGCGAAATAAATGTTTTTATAATATGTACAATATGTTTAAAATCGTTTAAAAATATAAAAAACAAGATGTAAGCGCTTCGTATTTAATATTTTATGTTTGCCTTGAATATCTTCACCGCTTGCAATCGGTTTTTCATTGAATTAACCAATTTTAGGCACAAATTTGAAGGAATTTTATTCCATTCTTCAATAATATAGCTTCTTAGTTGTTCCTAGTCCTTGGCTGCCTCTGAGCCACGAGTCGTTTCAAAATTGGCCATAAATGTTAGATTGGGTTAAGGACAATCGTAAAACATCCAGCTTCGTGTTGCGTAGGCTCGATGTTTAGGATCGTTATCCTGATAAAAGTGATATCGTGTTTCTAACCTCAATTGTCGTGCACTGTTAACGATGTGAGTCTTTAGAATATCCGAATATTGTAAATGGTTCATTGTTCCTTCGACAAAGTAAATATACAAACACCTCATGCAGATATACAAGCCCAAACCATAACTGGTAGTAAAGATTTTTTTTCTGGCATTTCTTGATCTTAATTGATTATTTTTAAGCACATTTTATACACTTCTCTTAGTTGTTCGAACGCCTGTTTCCATATATAATTCTTGCGCTAGATGTTCGTGAATTATCTCGAACTTTTTTCAATAATAATCGTAGATTACGTTTCTGGGTCTTCCTGGAGACGTCTTTAATTTCAATCTATCCTCAGTTTTGATGCGATGTAAAATATTATATACTGTCCGGATATGCACTCTCAGTGAATTTGCAATTTCAGTAGATGTTTTCCCATTTTCATATTGAAAATAAATTAATTGAATCGCTTCTGCACTTGTTCGTTTACTAGGCATTTTAAATTTAAGTAATCACCTTAACGGCTTCAATAACGTAATGATATTGTAATACACTGCCCTTATTATAAATTGCAAAGTTTGTTTGATGTTAATTTCATAGATCTATGACTAATTACAAATGAATAACAGCGGATGAAAGGCAGACAGGCGCCTTTATGAAAACATTTATTTCGCAGTGTAAATATAACACCTACTCCGAATTAATTTTACTGTGCCCTTAATTTTTTACTATATTTTACAAAATTCTGTATCTGAATAAAAGAATACTTAATGAATTAACTTTTTAACTTTTATTTTTTATTAGCGGTATATTGTATATAACATGAAATTTAACTAATTTTCTATTTTTGAAAACATTTATTTCGCTGACTGTAATTATATTAGGCACCTATGTAGTACAAAATCTTTTAAACGTTTTCAAATGTGTAACTGGATTGCATATATGTACATATACATACATACAATATACATTAGGAAAAAAGTAATATAAAAAGGAAACAAATTACTTGGTGTTTTGATTTCAATTGATTAGTCAATAATTATTCATTAAGTAAACTGTAATTACTTTTTGTTTTAAATATACCTATTAATATAAAAAGTTTCAACAGTGGCTGTTATAGATTAAGTTTATAGGAATTAAGTGTATTTCATATGAATTGAAAGGATTTGCTTTGTGAATTTGTAATAAACAATGTCAAAAAAATTTACAAATATCACGATGATTAGCATGTTCGGAGAAACAGCTTCTACTTGTATTAAAATCACTACCCTATAAGCTAAACAAACACCCAACTTTGACCCCAAATTTTGTTTGTTTTTACAAAACAAATTTTTTTTTAACTAAATGATAATTTAAAGGTTTGAAGCATATTCTTTTTATTAGTTTATATACGTACAGTGTTAGAAATGCCATTAAAACAAATTATTTTTTGTTGTCATAATGAAAGTGCATTTAATACATTTTATCTTGATCAGAGAAATCTAAATGTAATTCCCTCGATAATAATTCAAATATATTTTATTTGCTTTGAGTTTTAAATGTTGTAGAACAACATTAAAAAAATTTAATGTAACTTTTCAATTTTTATATTTCATTTTCCTAATGTATATGCAAAATTGACAACTTTTAAAATGGTTAAAAGATTTTATATATGTAATATTTATACTTCTATTAATTTTTAAAATTTGATGTACACTTTATTATTAAATAAGTTTTATCTTGATCTTAGAAAGTTAAATTTAAGTTTTTCAATTATTTTTCGTTTTGGCAGTGTTGACAATTTTACAGAGTTTATATAAAATGTATTATTATACAAATAAAAATATTACCGTTCTCTATCATAAGTAAGAAATTTATACTTTAATATCTTTTATTATGTCATAGAAATAGATACTATGTAACTGGAAGGGACAGTACTTTAGCTGTTGTATTTCAGGTGTTGAAGCCGACAAAGATAGAGAACTGAGTATAACTATTACACTTGTACCCATTGAAATAAATAGGAAGAAAGTGAGATCAAAATTTATTAATACGTTTTATCAATATTAGAGTGAATTTGTTTATTTATTATTAATTAATTGAGAGTAATAATTGATTGGTACACAATTGTATTGCTAAAATTTATAGCAACTACCTACTTGTATTTTAAATACTAATTTAATAAATATTTTTTTATGTATATAGTGAATGTTATATGATTATACTAACATAATATGCTTATTGTTATATATAAATTATTATTTACACCTAATAAATTGAATTAAAAATGTTCTATTAAGAAATGGAATAGCCATATGAGAGTTTGTGTAGGTAAGACTGTGAAAGCTTTACCCATGAAAAATTTGACTTCACGTGAATATTCAATACAATTCTTTCTAGTTACGTTAGTATTTATTTCTATGTATTATTTAGAGTTCATTTCACATAAGAAGTGCACTTTGAAGTTGACACTATTTAATCATATTTTTAAATGTTTCTTCCCACTATTAATATACCTATTATAAGATAATACTAATACTAATATGAATATAACATATAAATTGAAAGAAAAATTTGCAAATGTGATAAGCATTACTAATTTCAGAAGCATACTTTCTATGTGAAATGGTCTTTAATAATTTCATATTATAGTTCTGATAATGCTTTTATAGTGGTTCCCACAACGATTAAAAAATGAATACATGTATAACTCTTGAAAAATATAGTAAATATAAAATAAAATGCAAGTGACGATTTCATCTAGAAAATAATTAATGCAATAATAAAAGTTATAACATACTTGGTGGTGGAGGTGAGCTTTGGGCATAAAAATCAATGCTTTTGTTAAGTTTAAATTGCGGTTCTGAAGTCGGTGTTGGTATGGTGCTTGAAGTAATTTGTGAAACTGTTTTACAACAACTCTCAAATGACATATCCATTAATGGTCCAAGACCTAATTCTGATTGACAAGATTGTCCGGTAAGCCCAGTATCCAATCCCAGTTCACAAGCTTCACAACAATCCTATAAAGCGTTATAAAAAAACATGCTTGATCAAATATAGTTGACATACCTTGCGAAATTCGCCCTCTTGTCCATCGGTGCTTCTGGTACACGTTTTACCTGCTTGTGCATCAGTTTTCCCGAATTCGCATTGAGTTTCGCTAAAATTGAAATACTTTAATACATTCTATCAATGACTTTATACCTATGGTTACCGATATCGGTTTTTGCAACAGACATCAACTGAGTTTAAACAAAATGGTTCGTCTTCTTTCGGTACTCCAGCAACTGGTGGTTGAAAACTTGTACATTTCAAACCAGAGTTAGCATAATTTGTTCCCAAATTACAACATTTTTTTATTGTTTCCAATTTCGTACCTATTTATAATTCAAAAAATTAAGCACGTAAGTAATTATTTCATCAATTTGAAAATATTAAAAATTATTCAAAGAATACGCTTTGAAATATATTTTACATTGAATTTCTTTCATTTTATTTTTAAATCTGTTATATGAAATTGAAATGTTTCATTGTTTTAATTTCCATAATTTCCATAATTCATTAGTTACTGAAACATAATTTACATACAATTTAAAATTCGATTATCGGTGAGGCCATGATAGGCACATGCTTAAAATACGTGGAAATTAAATATTATATATTATTTTTTAAGGCCATAATTTTTACTAATAATAGAGTTTTACCTATACATACCTATAGTTATGGAGCACAAAGCACCTGCAATCGCAATTAAAAATAATCTGGCTATAAGCATTGTTGGAAACCAATAAATCGATACCGATAGCTCACACTTCTTATATGACACTGGCAGAAAATTAGTCCTGCTCGTCATCGCTTATTGTTTATTTAGATCATTCGTCATTTTAAGGGCATATTGTAATTTCTTATCTACTCGAACAAATAGTTCGACTCGTCTTAAATGTGATATGATATTAATACATATTTATACAACAAACAAATAGCATATAAAAATATTACCAAATTAATGCATTAAAAATATTACTATAATTCAACCGATTTTTATTTACATTTTTTATGTTGTAGCCATTTTTTCCAAAATTACTTAGCTTCATGTAACAAAATTTGTAAAAAGTAAACTTCAAAAAATAAAATAATGTAAAAAATTAGGTACATTTATATTTTATGGTATATTCTTAATAAATATTAAAATGTGTGTCAAAAAATAAATATTTCCATTATAAAAAAATCAAAGGGTTAAATCAAAGTTCAGGAATATTTAAAAGTTTTGGGTTAGTGTATTGTAAATTTTCATTTCGATACGATCACTAAAAGTCCAAATAGTTTTTGTTTGATTTCGGTAGCATTATTACTTATGTAATCAAATTTTAATTTAATAAAAAAAACACTTTTGACCGTAATTAAATGGTTATATATAAGCAACTATTACAAAATGCGCTGATTCAATAGAAAAATTAAATAAAAATGTATTACACAATAGCGTTTATCAAAATATGTTGTTCGTGCCGTTTGCAAAATATGGACAAGACAAAATGAAGTAAATATCTAATTAAATATACACTCAAATATCATAAATGCATTACCACTTGGAACGACTACAGTAGTGGGGGGGTTGTGTTGGATATAACATATATAAACTTAGGGGCTTAAATATGTACGCAAATGTGAACCCCGAAGGCGGTAATACAGTTATGACGTTTGCGTATACATTAATAGCAAGAAATAAATATGTTTTGATGTGAATAAATTTAAAATTAATAGATTGCCAATTTTCTAGCATTCCTCATAATAAATTTTAACGACGCGACGATATGTTTTCTATAACAATTCTAGTTTCAGTTTGTAAGAAATATAAGTACAAAAATGTAACTAATCGTCTGATTATTCAAGGTGTGCAGATACATCTTGGTATGCACGACGAAAATCACTTATAAAGCTTGTGTCTAAATTGCATAATTTTCGAAATATTTGCAGTTCAAGTTCACAGCCCATCCCTGCTTTTTAACTTGATCTAGTGTATTTGTTACTAGCTTCACCGCTACGAATAGGTACTGACATCAATATATAATTCTGCATCAATATTTACATGCGTGTCTAGATATGATTTTAATATACATAGAAATAGGTTCTAAGATCCGCAGATACTCGACATTTATACCGAGAGCGCTTCCCAAGTAGTTGACAACTTTCGCGGAAAATAATTTTAAGTGAGGTGTAAAGACTGGAGATTTGAGAACTGTTCACCTTAACTTTAAAGGACGCGGACGCCAAGACCGCACATGATAGTGAGTGAGATGCCCTTATACAAATAAGAAGAAAACTCCTATGTATTTATTATTTTCATAGCTATGACAAAATAATGTTTAGTTAAGGTAAAATTTCACTATAAAATCTTCTTTTATAATTAATTATGAGTAAATTTAGTTAATTTAGAGATTGCAAGTTTTTATAAATATTCAAAATGGGAATAGGTATTTCAAATTTTTAATTGTTATTTGTAAATGATATTAAACTTACCACCGTTTCAGGTTACGAACCCTTCTTCAGCGTACTTGAAATAAGTCGCTTGAAAATGTATGGATCAAGTTGAATTATCAAAAAAGAATAAAAACATTCTTACCCAGTAATTGAATAGTCATTTCATAATTACTGGATATTTTTTTACCCTTTTTTGATATTTCAACTTAATCTATGCATTTTCAAATATTTTATTTTAAATATCTGAAGAAGGATTTGTAACCTGAAACGTTCGCAAGTTTAATATCGTTTACAAATAACACCATAAAACACCTAACAATTAAAAATTTGAAATACCTATTTGTATTTTGAATATTTATAAGACCTTAATTTCTCTATGACTTTCATCCTAAATTAACTAAATTTACTAATCATTATTATTAGGTTAAAAGCAAAAATAAAAACAAAAATCTAAAAATTAATTATTCAATAAATTTATAGCACAATAGACAAATAAATATGAATACATAATATTAAAAATAATATCTTCAAATTATTACTAAAAGAACATTTTACATAGCTGATTTTATTTATTCATGGTAAAACAAATAGACTAGAGTACAGTGACATGATACTAAATAAATAAACAAAGTTCCTGTTATACAACACATGGTTGTATGTAGGTCATTACGC
Source organism: Phrixothrix hirtus (assembly GCA_024586415.1). Classification (NCBI taxonomy): domain Eukaryota; kingdom Metazoa; phylum Arthropoda; class Insecta; order Coleoptera; family Phengodidae; genus Phrixothrix; species Phrixothrix hirtus. The sequence goes on along the minus strand of JAHWXV010947497.1, from coordinate 14,986 downwards.
AAAAATTTGTAAAAAGTTTTTGTCAAATTAGATTGAAATTTTTTACAGATTTGTATCCCCTAAGAGCCCGTCTACACATGTGTTAAATAACGTACTTTATATCCTGGACACCCTGTAGAGCAAAATTTATCGGCAAGATTTGATAACTAAGCAAACCATGATGTTTGTAAAACAGTCTATAATCCATAGTTATTGGATTTTCACAAGGAATAAAACTATTTAATAATTTTCTAATGGATATAATAAATGAAGAAGAAAGGCAAACTATCTTTTATTTTTTTTAACACTTCATGGAAGATAGCTTTTTGAGGAATATTATATTGCATAAAATTTGCAAACATAATTTTTTTTATTGTAAATTTTTAAGGAAGTTCTGAAAAATTTTTAAAATTTGACAAATTTTGTAAATAAAATGATCATTCTAGTGTATTCATTAGTTTATAATTTATACAAAGGTTTTGTATTTTTTACATTTGAATAGTTCTTATATTTATATTAAATAGCTCCCATCTTGACTTTCTAAAAAAAGTGAGAATAACTAAAAAAAGGAATTTGTGCCTTAAAATTATTTTAATATCTTCAAAATTCACTTCAATCCTTTAAAATAATGCGCTTTTAAAAAATTAAATATACGAATAAAAGGCAATTCCTGCTTGTGTGAACCCTGACCTTTAAGTTCTCATATTTCATGCATTTATGAATCTTTTAATACATGCATTTATTCTACACATGGCAATTAAAAATCAATAACATTATTATCAAGTTTTCTACAAGTTCTATATTGAAATTTAGGATTACAGACTATAATACTATAATATAATTTATATGAAAAATATTGCGTGTATTGTATACCTTACATGATTGCCTTTATTAAACTAATTTGTATTCTGTATATTTCTAATAATTCACTAGAAGTAGACAAGGACTGCTAAATACGAAATCAAGTAAGCTGTAGTTTATTAAAAAAGACGGGTCGAAAAAGTAAATAGTTTAAAAGGGGTTTAAGTGCATGAACCTTAATTTGTCGAAAACTTACATGTAAAATTGAGCATTCAGTTTACTGTGCGTAGCTTGAAATTAATCAAACAGCCATGGCTGAATTCTAAAACTCGCAGCATATGAGGGCGAGCGTTTAAATGTGGCATTTGACGACTGATTTTTTAAATTTTAAATAATGATTGTATTTATCACTTGAATTATTTTTTGTTACCGTTCATATCAATATTCGTTATATGTAATATAAAAATAATACTTTTTTACACTATGTTCGTTTATTTATTTATTACAAAATTCAGACATTGCTGTACAATTTTTTTAATAAACATTAGTGTAAAATTATTTGAAACACAAAGTAGCCATGCACTATAAGTATTATATAAAACAATAATTTGTTATACACTATTATTATATGTTATTCACTTTTATAGAGGAATATGACTGATTAAGGTTGTAAAAAAATTAACTGGATAATTTTGACACTTATCTAGCGAATGCTATATTATATTATAAATAATGCGTTAATATTAATGTATTTTTACATTAAGCAAATTATGTTTCCTACAAATATATTTATTCGTAATGCTTGCATAAAACGAATTATTATTTTAACCAATGTTAATGATGTACGACCGCATCGTGTATCTAATGCTTGTATACTAATTTTCACTCATAGCATTGTACAGTAATGCTTGAATTTTGTAATAAATAAACAAATATACATAATACAAAAAATTTTCGTATCACGAACATTGCATAATTATCAGTATTTTGCTAGAGAGAATAACAAAATATAATTATATAAATTTATATAGTCGTTATTTAAAATTAACGACATTTTTTACAATATAAAGTATTCTGTTACTTTTGGCATTGAACGGTATAATTAAAATTATAATGACTTCGAAATTTAGACCGTGCTAGTTAATTTTATGTATGCATTTTGTATACATTAAATTACTTATCATAAATTCCGAAATAATTATAATTTAAATTAAAAAATTTTGTCGTGTTAGATTTGAACTCTCACTGACACGATATAAATAGTTCAGATGTTGCGACTTACATCATTCAGCTACGACCGCCTAATTTATTACAGCCTATTCATATTGTAATTATCGTACAGTAACCCGAATACCCAACTTTACATAGGTATTTTTTTAAAATCTAAGACTCATTCACTAAACATTTTTAAATCTTCTATTCCCTCGAGCCCCCCCCCCCACACACGCTTTCTATTTTGGATAAACTACAGCTAATTCGATATCGTACCTCGCAATTCTTGCCAACTTTTTGTCAGTAATAAAGTTACTTGGTATTAATAATTTTAAAATTAAAATTAAATAGTAATTTTACAACTTAAAAAAAATATCAAGCTAAAATCTATCTTAAATAAACTAATCTTAAACGCCTTTGCAATTGACAAATGCTAAACATATACAAGGTGTGTCTCAAAAGTCATGAAATATATTTTTTTGTCGCGCTCCTATTGGTCGTAGCGCCACCTTACACGATTTGGTTAGATGGGGAGAAACTTCAGCTTCACAATGCGCTCAAGGTCACGCAGTTCCGAGCATTGGTGGAGTCAAGACAGCTGAATTAGTGCACCTTTACCTTCACTTAGATAATGTTAGTTCATTCTTTGGTATTGGTGTACACCTTTTAGTAACAAATATTTTAATTTCTGTAAATGTATAAAATTTCATTCTTGTAAACTAATAACACCTAAACCGTAAGTTAAATACTTCTAGTATACTTTAATTTAGTTAACTGCATTAATTCATTTATTGCTTTTGTAAGTGTTATTTTGTATTTAATAAATACACTTTAAACTGACATTGGTATTTATTCGGGAAAAATAATAAAGCTTGACTTTAACAATGAACCCTTAACGGGTAAAAGGTAAATAACTATATTCGTAGTAAGTGTCATTTAAGTCACAGGGTAGAGCTACAGCAAAACGAAGTTAGTTGACCGTTGACCTCGAATTAAGTAAATACCCGCTAGATCAACCAAATAATTGTAATAAATCAATTATACAGTTGCAGCCAACGAACAATATTTCTGTAGAAATATTCGGCAATGGCCTGGGTAAGCATCTTTTGATTTTTACAAATGTATTACTTATCTACGCAAAACGTCACCCTACCATCATTTTACACTTTCTAGCCACTACTTATTAATTACTACCGTCGAGTAAAACCTTACTTTCAAAATTAAAAATTTCTAGTATTCATCTAGACTGATAAAATCCAAACATTTCGCTAAAAAATGACTTAATTAACTAATATTTTTAAACAGTAAGGCAATGTCTACGAATTTATTTTATTTTATATCTAATGCATTAATTTTATATAGGGTGCCCAAAAGTAACCGGCATTATGAAAAATGTGGATACTTTGACCCACCGAGTAAAATTTTCTTATAATTTCTTTTCTAAAAATGATTTTTAAATTTTAAAAATTTAAAGATTATAGTTTTCTTTAAACACAATCCTGTCTATTAAATAAACGGAATTATGAATTGAACTATAGTAAAAATATACAACTGTAATTTAATAATGCTTATAAAAATACGTAATATTTATTTAGGACGTGATTGTAGTAATTTGACCTATAAAAGTTCTTAGCCTTGATTACTTTCTTTGAAATAACTTAAAACAATTTTAAGTAGACCGTTACACTTTAAACATTTAATTTTTAAAAATATTGGTTATTTTTTATTGTTTTATGCTGTTTGCTACCAAAATTCTTTGTTAAAATCACAAGATTTAAATCGTTTTATCTTAAATGTCCAACATGAAATTAATACAATTCATTTTCTTATAAAATTTGTAAGGTATTCAACGGAGATATTCTAAAACAAAATATCTAATTATTTTTACGCGGACCAGTAAAATATTATTTCCTGAAAACTAACAACTCGAAAATACGGTTTTTATTTATTTTTCTTTGCAAAAATTACTTTTAAAGTTATCATTTACCTGTTACAATCGCAAGGTTAAGTAACACTGTTCTAAAATATGTTAGGTAAAGTAATGTAAACTCTTTTTAACTTTATCTTCTAGAATAAGTATTTTTAAAAACACCTTCAAGATGTATCGATGTGTAATACGTATCAAAGAAAACGATATTGCTATTCGGCACAGTACGCGCGCGCCAGTGTTGGATTTATTACTATAATTGTTAATATTTCACGAACTACGCGTTTTTGAAAAAAATGTATAAGAAAAGTTTGCTCAAAAGCTCATAAAATATGAATAGTTTTCATGATGCCGCTTATATTTCGGACACGCTGTATATGCTCTAACCATAAAATTCAATATTCAATGTATCCTTACTCTTTTGAATTGATGTAATAATTAAAAATGTTTACCGAATTTATAGAAAGAGATAGAATATGCTGAACTATTTTGCTTTGTGCCGAATTAAAATCACATTATAACATAACCTGAAGGTTGCGGTACAAAATACGTACTGCCGCGCAACTCGCTCAATGAAAACAGGGTGATGTAATTTACCTATCATAGCTTTTATGTATAATCAGTAACTGCAACCTTGAGTCTTTAAATTGATAAACAAAATAACTACGCTGATATATGATTAAGAGCATTGAATTTAATGCTTTAAATCAGAACACAAGGACTAAGTCAGATCTTTAAAAGCGCGAGTATTAATCAAAATTGTAACAATAACTTATGTAGCGTGCTTTTTCAAAATAATTATACAAACTTTAAGATGGACACAAGTGTTTGCCACGATGGAGAACTGAAAAGGATAGCTACCAGAAAGGTTTGACAAAACAACTCCTTAAACTAAAATAAAAATTATTTTGAAAATTTGGATAAAAACGAGAGAAAATCGGCGTGGAAGATAAGATCCCTAAGAAAAATTAAACGTTTTCTAAAATTAATAAAATAAACTCTAAGAATTAACATAATAATAATCTCTTTCATTAAAACATTATACAATTTAATATGGGTTAATAAACCGTCTATTCATTTTTATACAATGAATTGATTCTACGGAATGTTATTGCCATCAATGATTATATCGTAATAAATTAGCTTTAGCTAAAATCCATAAATCATTTAAACGCGATTGCGACATTGTATTTCTGTCATAAGATTTAAATCCATATTAACTAAGCAAAATTTCTTTCTACTGATACCTACTGCTGTTGTCAGAAGAGACAAGATTAAACGAAACATAACAGGGTGACCCAAAACTACGCCGAAATTTTCAAGAAAGTGTTTATGACGTTAAAATAAAAAAACAGTTCCTATAAAAATGGGTCCTAAAATGCACTAAATATTTCCAAGTACACGGTGTTAAGCATATTCCTTTGAACACACATCTTTCGTAATTTCTCTGGAATAGATAACCGAATTCAAACTAAATTTGGTGTAATTATTAGTTACCTTAATACTACTAACGTAAGTTTATCGAGATTTTATTACATACTTCAGGAACTATCTGAACAATTTCTCTGCCTATAAAATGCATGAGAAAATATTGGAAAATTAAGGCAATTTTCTGATGTAATGATAAAAATACGTAAAAATCTGGTGTAAGACAATATACGATTTTCTCTTATGTATTATAAATATGCAAATAATTTACGCTTATTTTGGGATAATTGCAACGGTCACTCATTTAATTAACTTACCACGCGACATACTACTGAACTCCAAAGATGTTCCTCGATAACTCGCTTCAATAAATTTTCTCAGAGAAACCGATTAGTTCGCATAAAAAAGCATCATAGGCGTAAGAAACATGGAAAGTTTAAAAAAATCGTTAGAGCCGTTTTCTAGAAAATCACAAAAAATCAAAAAATGACAAAACTAAAGTGACACTTCTGGTTATCCGATTTTAACCAAATTGCCGTGGTTACGTACCCAGATAACTACAAATTTAAAAATAAAATTTTGTTTATCTACGTCTTTTCATTTTCAAGATATCCTGTTCACACACACACACACATGCGCGCGCGCGCGCACACATACATACCAATTTTAAAAACATGATTTTCGGAATCAGGGGGCCCGAAAACGTGTCCACTAAAATTTCGACATCGAAAATTTTGGACGAAAACAATACTTTATACTATATATTTCATATAGGTAAGAGAAAGTAAAAATGGGAGAAAATAAAAATTAAGTTAAAAATGCTGAAATAGAAGAAACACAGAAGAACACTCTTAAACGGCCTCGGAATGTGTTGAAAAATATCAAAAATAAATATTAAAACTTTTAGAAATTCTATGACTAAGCATATGAAAAAGGGAAATAATCAATTAAGTGTGTCTTGAACGTTAATGGAAAGGAAATGCAAAACTTCACAGTGAAAGAATTCGGGCATAATTAATTAATATGGGAAATATGTGATGGAAATCATCATATGGGTAGATATATATTGAATTAATAAAATAACTTTCCTTGTACATTAATTATAATCAATTAATTTCACTCCGATAACCCTATTACAGAAAAGGATGAAATAAAACTAATTATAATAATGGACCATTAAATTGATTCAACGACAGTAATGTACAAAGTACAAACTTAAAATGAAGAGTTTGAATTCCTAATAACGATGCGTATTATTAATATAGGTAAATAAAGTGCAATACAATGATTCATAAATATCAATTGAAGAAGATAAACCAAAAATAGATTATTTTATTATAATCACAATAATCATTTAAAATGTTTGGTTTGTTCCTAAGAACAATATGCTTTCGCTATACCATGGAATTTAAAAGATACCCAATGAAAGTTATATTTTTGAAGCACATTTGTACTTATAAATTATTTTTATATAAATATTATTTACTTTTTCTTCATTTAACCACACCTTTTAAATTTGAATAGTGCTTAAAGGTAAAAAAAGTGTTTTTAAGAGCTTAATACGATGAACCTTTTTTAAACTTTTAATTTAGGGTATCTGATTCCATAAACAATTATGTTGTTTCTTATATAAAATTTATATTAATAAGTCATGCAGATACATTATTATGATGGCATTTCAAAATAATATTGTTAGGCGTTACTCGAAACCAACGAATAAAGAATACTAAGGAAGCGCCATTATGGTCAGGTGCAGTTAAAGTGTCAGGTCGTGGAAATTTTTATTAATTGTGTGTAATTTTGAGGTTATTTATTTATAATTTAGTGGAAATCATGGGTGGATGTGCAGCTTACGGTTGTAATACAAGTGGTAAAAAATCGCTGGGATTATCGTTTTACATGTATGTTTTTATATTGGTGATTGTTAGGTTATCGAATAATATCGTTAATTTTTGCATATATTTGACAATTAAAACTATTTTGAATTTATTTAATTATTGCGTATACATAATAACGTATATTGATGAATTTTTGTAATGTTCAATTGATTATATTTAAAATAAAAACTATTTAAAGTCAAAATTTTCTTACCGCAATGTTTGTTTATGTGTTCATAGGCGTGCATACATTAATTTGTTGTGATTTGTTATTAATTTTAAGTACGCACGCCAATGATAGAATAGTAATCACAAATTTGACGTTTCTAACACATGTGTATAACATGTTAACGCCACCATCATGGTCAGAGGACTTGGACACAACTTTAGGTGTTTAGGGCGCTCCTTGGTATTCTTTATTCGTTACTCGAAACAATTTTAATTTTTATCAAAATAATTTATTAATGTGCTATTGATGTTAAATTAGCACATTATATTTATTAGAAATTTAAATTAATTGATTATATTTAAAATTGGTAGGTATCTATTATTATTATTATTGAAATATATCTGAGATCGATGCGTGATAAAATAATAAAATACGAGTTAATCATCACCCAACGATTTTATCAAACATCGAGTACAGTATTTTTGTTTCACCTTATATAACAATGGTTTAGTATCAACATCCAAATAAATTTTCTCTATAAGCATTTAAATGGTGAAGGGAACTATATATTGTGTGGCGATCACTTTGGTTATGTATCTACGTGTAAATTCATATATTTATTAATTTTAAGGTAATTGTTTTAATTTATATTTTTGATGAAATTAATTAATTAAACGTTTCATAAATCAGTTTTATTAATTGATTTTTATTAACATTTAATTAAATATTATTACAAATAGTTTAACAGATGGTGACAATGAAATATCATGTTTTACATTTTAGACAAATAAATATTAAAAATGAAGACTTTATTTTCCATTGTAACCATTCTATTTTTATGTCTTCAAAGTTTCAATGCTCAACGAATAGCACCTGGTGTACCTCCACAAACTTATCAAGTAAGTACTTGGTAATATTTAAAGTACTTTTCTGTAATAATGCTAATGAATACTTTGAATAGCATCAAGAATATCAACAACCACATTATCAACAACAACAACAACAATATCAACATCAACCACAGTATCAACAAAATCAATTTCAACAAACACCTCCAGTTCAGCAACAAATGCCGGGGCAAATGCATCAACAACCAGTTCAAGTTTGTTCAATTTTTTTAAATTATGTTATACAAATTTAATTTAAATTTATTAAAGCAACAAGTTCCTATGCAGCAAATACCTGTACAGCAAGTACCTAATCAACAAACTACTCATCATGGTCACCATGGGGCACCACAATCCGGCCAAGTACTAAATACTGTAAATATAGCACATGAGAAAGAGTAAGTTTGTATATTTAATACTAATTATAGTTTCTTTTAAATACTAATAACATGTAATCCAAAAGTAATGGCATTTTAGCAATCTTTGGTCTAAAAAGTTTATTTCCATGATTAAATTACATAATTATCAAAATAAAATGCATATTTTTATATTAAATTGATTAAATGTCATAAAAATCTTCTGCAAAAACAGCTGTTAAAAGTGTTCCCCATTTATTTATATTTGTGTAAAAGTATACATGTTTTTCATATTGTTAAAAACGTTTCTTAACATGTTGACATCAATTTGTTCAAGTTTTTAGTTATCCTTCACTACAGAATATTTTGTCTATGGACACATGTGCGTCTTCATGTAGAACTGCAGTATTATTTTAGTGTTATTCATATTTTACAGTGTTTAACTCTGAAGTTCTTGTGAAAGGCGCATGTGTGTCCATAGGCTTAATGTTGAAGCTTGGCATTGAAAATTATGGACAACAAATCTTTCATGGTCAATTGAAATGCCACAACTTTTAGTTCATATGTTATTTAAATGATTTTCAAAAAGTGACAAAAATAACTCCACTTTATTGAAATTGCTTCACTCGCAGTGAGCAAAGCTATGCTGAAACTTTTAGAAACTGGTGGTCAATATTAATTATGCAAACATTGAACTTTTAGATACGTATGGCCATGCCAATAAAGTTCTTCTATCATTGTTAATTTTAAGTATATGTAATGGGCATAAAGTCATGTCTTTTTTTGTATTTGTAGATTAGTATTAATTAGTGATGTCATTTTGTACTCTTAACAAGAGCTTGTATATCAAATATTGGAATTTGAAACAGTTACAGTTATTGTGATGAAATAAGGCAAAAATTGGTATTGCTTTAAATCTGTAGACAATGGTCTGAAGGTGATTGAACTCAAAGGCTTCTTTGATGAATATCTTGACACAAAAGATTTCAAAACACAAACTCTAGATTGATATTATTTTCATTTAATTGTTTTTTCTATTTATTTATTTACGGATAACCCTAATTTATCATTTACAATATGCCTTTCTTTAACAAATGCATACAAGTGATAAGACAACAGTGGATTGATAAAATAGGAACATTATTTTTAGTGAAATCAAGTTTTTGTTAGTGACAGAATGATAGTTGTACAGGAGTAACAAGATATTGAGAGGAAATGTAAACTTTGGAATCTGTAGGAAAAAAGTGTACAATTTATATACGAAAAATTAAGAAACTTAATGTAACATAAGAAATCAAGAATTCAAGGATGCATATAAGGTACAGTACTCTAACAGCAGACAAATCTTAATATGCACAATAAAAAACGCTTATAAACTATGTATCTAAATTGCACAGTTTTCGAAATATTTGCAATTAAAATTTTCAGCCCGTCCCTGCTTTTTAACTTGGGCTATTATATTGAACAAGAAATGACTGGTCCGCTATACATCTTTAGCCACTGACCGAAGCTGAACGAACACATACTATTTCAGAGCACCATTGATGAATAATCATCAGTCAATTATATAAATACCCAATACGTTAATTACCATTTAAAATAAAAAGTTCTATTTTCTTCCTTAAAATTTCTAGTGGTCTGTTAATTCTGTAAGTTTGCAATTTCTTTAAAATAAAAACAAAGTTAGATATGATTTTTAATATGTATACATTTGTATTATTGAATTTAAAGCATATTCTAACCCTTTAAAGATGATCCGTGATGTTTTCATTACATTTCAAATAAATTGTTGTCAACTAAGTTTAATTTAATTTAAATTGTTTTTTGCCAACATTTTAAGATTAAAAATAATTTAGGCTTAGATCATAACGTTTTTGTTACATTTTAAATAAATAGTTTATAAACTAAATTTAATGTAAATTTAAATTACTTTTTGCCAAAAAATTAAAAATAATTTAGGCTTTAAAGGGATAACTTTCACTTTTACAAAGTCGCTTTAACACAGCGTTAAATTGTTTTTGATAAATATCTTCATATATTAATATTTATATTCACTTGTGTTGTGTATAATTTAAATTTTGTGAAAATAATTAACAATATAAATGATAAATAATGTCAAAATGAAATCTAATTTGTATGCAGTATAAAATATATACATATAAATTATTGTGGATCAAATTTATATAAATTTCAGATATGTATCAAATATATTTTATAATAATTAATCCATAAATAACTTATAATTAATGAGCAATAGTGTTAGTAAAAGAAATGTGGATGATTTTAAAGGAATACTTTGAATTACTTTTTATTAAAACAGCTGGTGACCTTGACTCTAAAAGTACATTAGTAATAAATGTAAACCAACACTGCATAAACAAAAACAAAGTTGTATTTATGTTTGTAAGTACGTTTCATGGTAAAGCACATATAGTACTGTAACCATGATAGATTTACATGCTAAAATTTACAAAACAAATTTTTTGAATTAGTTTAAAAATTTGTACAAATTTACATCCACAAAAGGCCAAGGTACATGTGTCTTCAATAATGCTTCTTATATCAAGGACACCCTGTATACTCAGATAATTCAGAATTAATACATTGATTGTGGTGGCAGAAAATGCATATCATTTTCTGATGCATTATTGGTACCCGGGTAGATTCTGTACTTTCACTTGGTGCAGTTATAAGGTCCAGGACGTAATAACTAATGTTCAAGATAAAGTTATTATGAACTCCATTTTAATTAATAATGTAATTATTATTACAGATATTTGTTCAAAACAATTTCATTAAAATGTAATTAGACTCACGTCTGTTTATAGTAACCATAATAGTATGTAAAAGACAGAATATTTCTATTCATAGATACAAAAATTTACAGGCTACTTATAATTAAACATGTGTTAGTCTAACAATAATGTTTCGTCATTCTATTTTTTAGTAAAAAGAATGATTTTATTTTAACATGATTTATGTAAATGATTGCATCTATTGTTGTATATAATTAACAACCCTTTTAATACTCTACCATTGTTTAACTATTATTACTACTACTACTGGTGGTGGTGCAAATCTTGCCATCCTTTTAAAGGTAGTTGCCTATAAAATCTCTTACCCCCTGAAACTAAGTGACTTCTAGTTTGCACACTGGAAATTCAACATAACTGATCAAAATATATTAACTGTACATGTAAACTGCAATATCTGACTACATTAATTACAAGAAATTAGAAAGCGATCATTAGACTGTCATTAGTTGTTTTAGGTATAATTCAAAGATTTAAATACTTTTAAGCCCATTTAAAACTATTGTTTATAAAATCCATTAATGGCATAATTAAAGAAAAACCCAAGTCTTGTACTGCATAAATGACAGTGATACTTCTATAATTCACAGTAAATTTCTTAGTTATGCTGATGACATAAAGATATTCAAATCCATTGACTCTCGGAAGGATAGTTTGCTTCTGCAAGAAGATTATTAAAATTTTACTATTGGTGTGTTAATAATTACATGTACTTAAATATCTCCAAATGTTATTGTCAGTCTTTCTTTAAAATTACCCATCTAGTTTTCAATGATTTTAAAATTAATAATGTTTCTATTGGTAGAAAATCAGTTGTAAAGGATTTAGGAATCATGTTTGATAATGAACTTAACTTTAAATCTCATATTGAATATATTGTGGCTAAATCATTCAAAAGCTTAGGATTTATAAATAAATTTTGTAAAGACCTTAATATAAATCCTCTTAAGTTGTTATTGTTCATTAGTTAGACCACTATCAGAGTATGGCTCAATCATCTGGTGTCCATATTATAAAATTCACAAAAAACAGTTTGAATCCATTCGGAATATGCTTTTAAGGATTTATGCATTCAAGTTAGGAATTGGAAGAGGCAACTATTCTTATAAAGGTATTAGAAATCAATTAAACTTGTTGACTCTTGAAAACCACCGAGTGGTTAATGACATGTTCATTTTGAATAAAATGTTGTTGGGTAAAATTGACTCTAGTGAGATTTTGTCTTTAATTAGTTTAAATGTCACTAGATCAACTAGAATTAGCAATGAAATTTTTAAAATTCCTATCCATACCACTAATTATGGATTCTTTTCTCCAATTGCACGCCTAATGAGGAATGAGAATAGGTTTCACCATATACATTTTTTCAGATGCTCACATAATGATGTTAAAGCAAAACTAAGTCATTTATTTAATTAATAAAATTTATAATTATTTAAATGTATTCAATTTAATTTGATTTATCTATCTAAATTAGTACATAAATTTACAATCTGATTATTTTATTATTTTCTTTTTTAATTTCAAGTTTAACTTTAACGTGTTATGTATTTAATTAATTGGTTTAACTATTATAATTGGGACTACCCGTTAATAAATAAACAAATAAATATCTCAACTGTATATACATTTATTTTAAAACATTTTCTGGAGATGCATTGAAATGACCACTCCCATATTTCTAGTGTTAAATGGTTTTGATTGCTGATTTAAAAAAATGCATGTCATTTATTGTGTATATAGTATATGTGTGCAAAAAAATTGCAAATTTATATTTGGCGTGGTTCTCTTATTAGTGGCGAGGCTTGCATGCATTCCCATTTATTTTATATACGAGGCATGTTTTTTAAGTAAGTACCATTTTAAAATTTAAAAAAACAAGTAAGCTTTTTTTAACAATGTTATTTTTACATGAAATCCTGTAACTTTTCTACATAAATTCCACCAATATTGAGGCATTTATCGTATCGTACAATCAGCTATTGAATCCCATCCTCATAGAAGTCTGCTATCAACTTTATAGAGCCTTGAAGAAACTCATTACAAAACAATAAAATCGTACAGTGTCTGTTGTCTTTCACTTTTTTGTCAACTTTCTGAACCAAATCCTCAGTAATGACAGAAGGTCACCCATTTCTGTATCATTCCTTCATTCATGATGTTGTCTCCATACACTTCAGTAATCTGACGATGAATGTCGGCCGATTTAATACCTTTGAAATCTAATCACAGTGCATATTTCAAAGTCGGAGGGATTCTTGACCAGCAGAGGCATTTTAAATAGTGACAAAGAAACATAAACATGGTCGAATCTTTCAGTAATGGTGGCTATGACTTGTCAACAGATGTAGGTACACAGCGTGCAAGTGTGGAAAGCCACCGCAGCATTTGCGGTGGCAGAATTTCAAAATGGTATTTACTTAAAAAACATGCCTCGTAATAAGCCTTTAAATGGTTCCTGTTGTATTCTATCAAATCAATTACATACTTTTTATGTGTGATGAGATTTTATTAATGTGGCTAAGTTACTAACATTAATATCATAGACAGTCAATGTATCTCAGTTACAATTGCACTGATTCTCACATTTAGTTTTAAAGGAAAATATCATGCAACAAGAATGATGTGTACATTTTATTGTCTTTTTTTAACAAAATAATAGGGGTAACATGTTTGCGTAGTTTTACACCATACTTTGTTTTGTTAATACTTAATTAATATAGTTGACGATTTTATTCTTAAAAGTTATTTTTGTTTTTCAAAATTATTTGTTTAACTTGTGAGATAATGTGACTATAAAAATACATATGTATAATATTGTAAATAAGGGTAGCAGTAAGTCAACAAGTGCAACAGTTTGTACTACAAATGCTACAGTTGATGGATGTATAAATTGCCAAACTTCAAGTAACTTCATTTAATTAATTTTCTTTTACGGGAAAAATAAAAATTACACAAAATGGACAACAAATCAAATTTGACAATATTTACTAAACTGAAAACATGCAATCGACATTTTAATTGTAAGATACAGTGTACAGAATAACATGCACTTTTTCATGACAGTTGTTCTTGGAATTGACTTGATCACAAAAAATTATTAAAAAATTCTAACAATGATATTTTAGAAATAATAATTAAATAAATATTACTTTTGAAGTAGCCCTCATACAGTTCAAATATAATAACAGTTTACACTATTGAGTAATTTGTGAAATTCAAACCATTATTAATGCATTAATTGCTCTTCAACATATCAAATAAACAAAAGTCTAAATGATATAATTTTGTAATCATATTAAAAGATACCTTTATTGAATTATTGGCTAAAAGTATATTTTTTTGTTATTGAAATTTTAAAATTATTCAGGATGTCTACTGACACGAAAAGTAACGAATCACAAAGAGCGGTTACGAAAGTCATTAAAAGTAATGAAAAATAGAGATCGGTAACGAATTTTAAACGCCACCAAAAAAATAATAGAAATTTCCGAACCGACGAATATATAATATAGGTATTTTTAAAATATTTCTTAT